>VYZW01014066.1:3936-16608 GCA_013401315.1 Balaeniceps rex | reverse complement strand
TTTTAACATGGCGATCACCAGCTTTTTGTGCCTCATTTTTGCACCTTTTATGCTCCACCATGCCCTCAGGCATGTACACCCCTCGGTAGGGGGAGCAGGAGAAGCGGGGACCCTCAGTCAGCAGATAGGGTCCACAGCCAATGAGGCGCCTTGGCTCAGAGAAGCTTCCAGATCATGACCAATTATGACCACAGCTCAGAACCCACCCAGGCTATAAATGGGGTGCCACTGGAAACCCCCTTTGAGTGGTCTTTCAGAGAAGTGGGTCTGTGTTGGAAACCTCTCCCTTTGGCTTGGGATGCCACCTGAGGAATCTTCCTGGGACTGAGTGCCTTCACCTTCTTTTGGTGTGTGATTTCTTCTGGATAGATCTCCTTGAGTGAGACCTGCGCCCCCTGGGTGAGTGATTACATCCTCTGGGTACCCACGAGAGAGAGAGAGTTTCCCCCTTGTGAGTGAGTGTGTGTGCACACTTTGGATCATCATTCTTGGGTGTATTAACGCATAGTAACAATACCCCGACTGACACCTTGAACCTGTTATGTGTTAAATGTTATCAGAGTGTTGACTGATTTTGTTTTACCCCTGTTTCTCATTGTTTTCTGTTGTATGGTTTTGGCCATTTTGTAAAATACAGTTACTCGAGTTTGTCATTCATTTCAGTTAGTGTACCTTCGTGACACTTGGTAGGAGCATTTCAGTAGCAGTTTTGCTTAATGATCTCTTTAATCAGATGGATCCCTTAACTTGAAAAGACTCATATTGGTTTTTGCCATATTCCCCTGCTTGAATGCCCTCAAGGGGGAAAGATTTCTCCTTAAACACAGTCTGAGCCTCTCTTATTTCAGTTTATGCCCACCATCTCTCATCCTCCTGTTGTCCCTAAATCAGTGTTCTTCACCCGGTGTGCAAAACACCAATCAACACACTGAGCTGAGATATTTGTCTTTAATGCCAGTCTGCAGGGTGGGGTGCCAGCCATTTAACATCAGCCAGCACACCTTTTGGAAATACATGGGATATTTTATACGTAACCATAACAAAGAAGAAATCACACGAAGATATCTGATTGGTTATGTGTGCAAAAGTTTATCCATGCGTGCATCAGCTACCACTAAGTTAAACTTCACATCCTGCTGCCACTCCTACTTGAACGATAGCTAGCCCTAAGGCAGGTAATTGCAACTCTTTGTTTTGGGGACTTTCTATTCTCATCATCATGGTTTCAGGACAGACTGTCATCATCGCCTTAGCCCCTTGACATCGATGGCCCCTCTGAGACTTATGGATATGTTTGCACTTCGCATAAGTCTCACCTTAAAATCTTCCCAAAGAATTCTTCCCCAACTCCTATTCCGCTATTTTCTTTGTAAAAGGATTGTCTTCCAACCTAGTCATCATTTTTTGCTGGGGTTTTCTATTTTTCAGTGTCTGTTTGCATAGATCTAAACACATGGATAGACACTGAATCGTACAGTAACTCAACAACAGAATCACTATTATAAGTACCCCTATTAGGAATAGTTGGTTTAACCAATTTAAGTTAGGTAGCCAGGATGTCAGCCAAGAGAGATCCAATCCCTCTTGTTCCTTAAAATTTGAAGCTAAATCCTTTAATTTCTGTATTTTCTCCTCTACTAACTGAGAATTATCTGTCAAATTGAAGCAACACATTCCCTTAAACTCCTCACATCCATGGTTATGTCTTAAAAGCAAATAGTCAATTGCTGCTCTATTTTCCAGGGTTGCTTCTCTTATTTGAGTCATTTCTTCATCTAGGGCTGCTAGAGCTTTGGAGGTATAATTTATATTTTTTACTAATGCACATGAAATCCTCTTTATAGTGTGATAATTCAAGGCCACACCTGCTCCTGGAGTTAAAATTTCTACAGCTGCTACCTTGTTTGCGCTCCAAAGAGTCATTTGTGAGTCACAATCCAGGGGTACAGCATGAATTTTCTTCTCTGTCTTTTATTGTCTCTTATTTGCAAATCCTCTTTGTGAAGGAGTAATGTTGTCAATCTTCCTATTGAAAAATGCCTTCCGGTGATATTGGCAGGGGTATAGGTATAAGCCCTTTTTCCACACAAAAGAAATAATCCTAAGGGGAGTTTAGTATGAGCCCATGCGAAATCCGCTAATTCTGTCCTATTACATTTTAGAGGGGGCTCAAAGCAAGATAAATTTTCACATTTTATGGATGGGGGAGAGTTTATAAACTGTACACATTTGTCTGTGGGGAACACTCCTTTTACCTTAACCCTAAGCATTTCTTTGTCCTTCAGCCTAGTGTTCTTTCCTGAGTTTGGGTAATTAGCATAAGTAACACTTCCTTCATAATCCTTAAACAAAGTGTAGTTCTTCAAAAGGTGAGGAAGGGTAGGCATACCAATCAAACATGAAGTGAAGAATTCCTTCACAGAAGTACCTCCAGCTAAACAGAAAAAAGAGGTATTAATGATGATCCTAGCTAAGTTCTCCCATACATTTTCCGATCGATCCTATTTTTGGAAAAATATAGTTGACTCCATAAACTGAAAAAAACCAAAAAATATCCAACCTTTCATTTTATGACACAATTGCGTGATGATATAGTCTTTAATGGCCCTGCCAAAACTGCTTTCCACTTGTCCTTAGGCTCTGGCAGAGAGGCTGACTTGACCCACATATAGTGGATCCAAGAGCTGATTCCCTCCGCCTTCATTGCTGTATGGGTAGTCAACAGGATGAAGTAAGGTCCCTTCCACTTTTCTTTCAACGGTTCATCTTTCCAAGTCCAAATATAAACTGAGTCTCCAGGTTGAAAGTCATGTACCGGCCAATCAGGGGCAGAGGAACTTGTTGATTGAGGAACCTGTGTAAAGACAATAAAACGTGCGAGAGGAAGAGCAAATAATTTCTTAGTATTCCTTCTCCATTAATATGTATTTGATTACTTTGAGTTTCTACACTTCTAGCCAGATATAGCTTACCATATAGTATTTCAAAAGGGCTCACTCCTTTGACTCATGGGGTGATTCTAATTCTCATCAAAGCAATTGGTAAAACATCTACCCAATTAAGTTGAGTTTCCTGGCATAATTTCAAAATGTGTCTCTTAAGGGTTTGATACATTCTTTCTACTTTCCCACTATCTGTGGTCTCCAGGGGGTATGCAAATCCCAGCTAATCTGGAGAAATTTAGAAACTCCCTGGACCACGTCAGAAATAAAATGAGGTGCATTGTCTGAGGATATCCCATCAGGAATTCCAAATCTGGGGATTATTTCTTTCAATAATACTTTAGTAACTTCTTTAGCCCAGTTGGTGTGGCAACAGAAAGCTTCTGGCCATCCTGAAAAGGTGTCTATTAAAGCAAGAAGATATTTATATTGTTTACATTTTTCAGTTCAGAGAAGTCTATTTGTCAGTGTTCCCCAGCAGTTATTCCTGGTTTTACATCACCTGCTGGTGGCTTTCTTTGTATTTTGGGGTTATTTACACAGCAAACTTGGCATCTTCTTACTGTTATTTCTACACTTGATTGCATTTTTGGCCCCTTAGCATATCTCTTAATATTGCTTATCATCGCATTGGCTCCCATGTGTGTTTCTTCATGCAGTTTCTTGAGGAGAGCTTCCATCATTTTGGCTGTAGTATGAGCTTGTTGATTCAGGGTTATCCACCATCCCTCTGTATCTTTTGAACATTTCAGTATTTCTGCCAATTGATTCTCCTTCTCTGAATATTGAGGGGGTTTCATGTTTATTTTTCTACTAGGTATCAGGGCTCCAATTACACATTCGTCTAAGACAACCTTTTTTTGCAGCCAAATCAGCCCTTCTATTTCCCTGTATCATTTCTCCTTGTCCTTTTTGATTGGTCTTGCAGTGAATTATTGCTACTTCCTTTGGTTCTAATACTGCATGCAGTAATTTTAGGATCTCCTTTCCATATTTTATACCACTCCCCTGGGAATTCAATAATCCTTGTTCTTCTCAAATGGCTCCATGAGCATGTACAACTCCAAAGGTTTATCTGGAGTACGTATAGATATTAACTCTTTTTCCTTTCCCAATTTCAAGAGCTCTTGTAAGAGCAATAATTTCCGCCTTCTGTGCTGAGGTGTTCTGAGATAAGGGCTTAGCTTCTATTTCTTCCCAGAGAGTTACCACCACATACACAGCTTTCCTTTCTCCATCCTGTACAAAACTGCTACCATCTGTATACAGTTCCGGGTCCATGTTTTTCATGGTTAATCCTTTAAGTCTGGCCTACTGGCATAAACTTGTTCAATGGTAGCTAGGCAATCATGCTGTAATGGCTCCTGCTTGGCTATAGGCAGTAAAATTGCTGCATTTAGGGTAGATACCACATTAAGAGTCACTTCTTCTTGGTCCATGAGAATGGCTTGGTATTTTGCCAGTCGATTTGGCAAAATTCAGTGGTGTCCTTTGTCATTCAAGATAGCCATCACGGCATGTGGGACTGATACCACTATAAGTTGTCCTAGAGTCAATTTTTGTGCTTCATGAATCAATAGAGCTGTAGCTGAAGGCATGTCAGCCACCCCTTGTTTACTTCACCAAGTTGTTTTGAGAAGTAAGCTACTGCTCTTTTCCAGCTTCCAAGCATTTGAGTCAGTACCCCTAAGGCCACATGTTGCTTTTCATGCACATATAAATGGAATGGCTTTGTCATGTCAGGGAAGCCTGAGACTCTCCATTAGTTGCTTCTTTATTTCATCAAAGCTCTTTTGGCATTCTGGAGTCCGTTCCAATAGGTCTCCAGTCCCTTAACAACACTATATAGCGGCTTTGCTATCAGTCCAAAATTTGGAATCCACAATCAGCAAAATCCAGCCATTCCTAAAAATCCCCACAGTTGTCTCTTTGGTTTTGGCACTGCAATTCTACATATAGCTTCTTTTCTTTCTGCTCTGAGCTCTCTTTGTCCTTTTGATACTTCAAAACCTAGATATCTGACTTTCTCCTGTGCCACCTGAGCCTTTTTCTTAGATACTCTATATCCTGGTAACCCCAGATGATTGAGTAAACTAATCGTACCTTTTAGACAGTCGTCTTTGGTATCTGTGCCAATCAGTATATCATCTGCATATTCTAACAGGGTCACACCACCATTCTCACCCCGCCATTGTTCTAAGTCTTTTGCCAATATGTTACCAAACAGAGCAAGGCTATTTTTGAATCCTTGGGGGAGCACAGTCCAACAGAGCTGCACCTTTCTTCCCATCATGGAGTTCTCCCATTCGAAGGCAAAGATTGGCTTTGTTTTCCACTGGGATACAAAAGAAAGCATCTTTTAAGTCCAGAACAGTAAAATAACATTTGTTTCAGGTACCAAAGCTAGCAGGGTGTAAGGATTTGGTACCATAGGATGTATATCCATGGTTATTTGATTTATCACTCTTAAATCCTGTGCTAGTCTATACTCTTTGGAACAAGGCTTCTTGACTGGTAAAACAGGAGTATTAAATTCAGATTGACATTCCCTAAGCAGTCCGTATTGCATAAAAGTGTCTACTGAAGGTTCCAATCCTTTTCATGCCTCCAGTCTAAGGTATTGATTTAGCCCTATTGGCTTCACCCCTGGTTTAAGTTCTACTTTAATTGGGGTCACATTCTTTGCTTTACCTGTTTTTTTTCAAGGCCCATACCAAAGGGATTACTGCATCCAATACTGCATTCAGGATGTTGTCTTCAGGTTCTTCTGAAGTCCTATCTGTCAGTAAGCAGATTTTAGCCTTCCAGATTGTTTCTTGTGGTATATGCAGCTGTACAGAGTTCTCGGAAGAGGTTATTTTTGCATTCAATTTACATAGCAGATCTCATCCTAGTAATGGGAGAGGACAGTCTGGCATTTTGAGAAATTTAGTGCCTCCAATTGTGCACTCCATAAGTTGTAAGAAAGGCCACAAAGTTCTCTTTCCCATTGCTCCAACAATTGGTATTGTAAGTTTTCCTCAAGGACCCTTTACAACTAGTGACTACTGAATGGGTGGCTCCACTATCTATTAAAAAGTGTATTGTCTCATTCCTCAGCTTTACTGGAACCAGGGGATCTGCTGGAGATGCTTTAATGTTTTCCCCCTGGTCCCCTTCATTCATTTCCTGAATCCTCCAACATCATAACATAGCCAACCTCTGACTGGTTCTTCTTTCTCTTATTAGGGCACTCATTTTTCCAATGCCTTTTTCATCTGCAGATAGCACATTGATTTAGACCCAAGGTAGGGACCCTTTGTGCTCTAGGACCTTTGCCTCTTTCTCCAAAATTTGCCTTTTCTTTCCCTCTTATCCCATCTCTTCTACCCACAACTGCTGTGGCCAAAAGAGGCCTGCAATTTCATTCTTGTCTGTTCGTTCTTTTCCTTTTTTTTTCTTTATTATTGTATACCTTAAAAGCAATTTCAATCAATTGAGAAATAGACGTTCCCCCTGCTCCACCCACTTTTTGCAGCTTTTTCCTTATATCCTGGGATGACTGGCCAATAAATAGCATATTAAACATTTTTTGATTTGCCTCCTCATTTGGATTTAGGTCAGTCCACTTTTTTGCTGCCTTACACAATCCCTCATAAAAAGCTGAAGGGCTCTCATCGAGCTCTTGTCTAACTTCATACAATTTGGACAGATTTTTTGATTTGGGGATCCCATGTTGTATACCATGTAGGATTAACTGTTGGTATTGCTTCAGTTTAGTTTTTCCAAATCCACTATTCAGATCTCATCTGAGGTCCTCCCTCAAAGGCAAATATTGGTCATGATCTTCCTGCTGATTCTTTTTTCCTCCCTCTTCTTTGCCTTGTCTATTACCATTCCCCTTTCCTCTGCAGTAAAGAGGGTATTCAGTATAGCCTGCATGTCTGCCCAGTTAGGGTTGTGTGTCAACATAATAGTTTCTAAAAGTTGATACAACGCTTCTGGGTTCTCCTGACAAGAGCCAACAGATTGTTTCCAATTCAACAGATCAGAAGCAGTAAAAGGAACATGCACAAAAACTAGTAAACCCTCTGCCTTCACCTATTGTCCCAAGGACACCTGTATTACTGGCTGGGTCTGTCCTCGAGTTCTAGTCTGTCCTCTAGTTCTGTTCTCTAGTTGAGATTGGACTGAAGTTTTCATCTCCCATATGCCTTTTTCCTTGATCCACCCTATGATCTTTTTGTTCTTTGTCTGTTCCTGTCCTGGTGTTATACCGGGGAGGGGAAGAGGGACCTAACATCTGTACATCTTCTTGCTCATCCCCTCCACAACATATAATCCCCCGTTTCTTCTCCTTTTCTTCAATACATGTCATCAGCATATCTCCTCCCAATTTACACTTTTTCTGAGTATTTGGATCTCTGTATAAAGTCATAAAAACATCAATATATGGAACTTCATCCCACTGTCCAAGTCAACAGCAAAACAACATCAACTGCAATATAGTATTAAATTGCAAAGACCTGTTTTTTGGTCATCGCTCACCATCATGCAATTTATAGTTTGGCCACCATTGATTACAATATTGCTTCATTTTATCTTTAGTCATCAGATCCCCCCCAAACTTATCCCAATGTTTCAGAATATACCCCAAAAGGCTACAGGGAAGAATCATAGATTGGTTCGATCCTATAACTTACCTATACCTAAACCTCCTCTGTGCGCACTCTGCTCTGACTTTCAGTCAGCAAAGGTAACAAACCCCCTGTTACCATGCGTCTACGTGCTAACACAGTTATAATTCTGCGGAAAAAAAATCAAAGGGTATACTCACCAATCCAGGAATTCACCCCCCTTTCACCCCTGTACAAATATCTCTTGATCATTACACCTTTGAGCCACTTACCATCCCAGCACCAGAGGGGATCTGGAGGAGTCCCCGATCAACAGGTCGGTGCGTGCTGGAGTCCTATCAAGTCTGATTCTCCAACACCAGGGACGGTAAGATGAGCCAGGCAAGGCTTTATGGCCATCCCATCTGGGTCGCTGAAACTGTTGTCCCTGAATTGGGATTCTTCACCCGGTGTGCAAAACATCAATCAACACACTGAGTTGAGATATTTGTCTTTAATGCCAGTCTGTAGAGCAGCATCCCAGGCGTTTAACATCAGCCACACACCGCTGTAAAGAGGCTGGCTCTGTCCCCTTGCTGACTTCCCCGTAGGCACTGGGCAGCTGCTGTCAGGTCCTCCACAGCCATTCCTTCTCCAAGCTGAACAAGACCCAGTCCCTCAGCCTCTCCACACAGGGCAAGTGCTCCATCCCCAGCCATCCTAGGGGCCCTCCTGGACTCATTCAGACTGAACACAGCCCTAAGCAACCTAGTCTGACTTCAGAGATGACCCTGCTTTGAGCAGGAGCTTAGACTAGAGATGTTCTCAAGTCCCTTCCAGCCTGAATATTTATAAGTAAATAATAATAATATTAATGATAATAACAACAACAATAATAATGGATCATGGCTGTAATATCATAATAATCTTATTATTGTTGTTATATTACACCCATGACCCTTTACTTAAAGGTTGAGATTTAACTTATAATTCATACTGCATGGAAGAGAATCTGACATCATGATGATGGCTATGCCATTACAATAGGTATTTTCATATACCCTCAAAGTCAGCTCTGTGAATAGTCAACTCTGAAGTACTGTAAGAGCAGTAAATCTAGTGCTGAAATGTCCTATTCTGCAATGGTCTATTTTAGCGCCAGAACATGAGCTGTTCTCCTGTAAAAGAGAAAAAGAAAAAAAATTTTGAGATACCAAATGAGTGTCAAAGGAAGAAGCGAGAAATATGATGACCTAAAAAAACCCCGTCACCTGATTCTGTTAACAGTAATTTTAAAAAATTAATGTGGAAAATGAAAAAAACTTATCTAAAAAAACCCCGGCAAGATTATATATGCCTTTCCTTACTCCCTGCTGATCTTCTTTTACTGCATCCCAAAAACAATTAACAACAGTGAGAAACTGATGAAACAATAAATGGTCTTTCAAAATAGTCTGAAAAGTATTAGAGATCACGTCATATCTTTTTTCTCATTTTGTTGAATGTTTTAAGATGTTTCCACTTGTTGCTTGTAAAAAGATTCATTCATATTGTACTGAGCTTGCAAGGTCTCAAGACTTGAGGTTTGTCAGACTTGAGGTTTGTCAGAGCTTATTTTGACTTGCCTGTAAGTTTGTTTTACTTGGCTTAGTTTTGACAGCAATTCTTCTATTTGATCAAGTGTCTATATCTATTTTTTTAATTTTTTTTTTTTACTTTTGTTGACCTTTGTGTGGTACAACTACAGTTTCATATAGATAGCAGTAACAAGCAGTTGTTCAAGGCAGAATGAAATATTTATAACTCTAACACAATGACATAGGGTAGAGAAATACAGGTTTAGTATGATAGCAGAGGCCTTGAGAAGTGGAGACAGAATGCAGCATAGAGGACCACAGGCATAGACTGGTAAGAGATGGGGCACAGGCTTGGCACTGGAGACCCTACACTATATACAACTCAGTAATGGTCAATTAAAAAAAACCCCTACAGACATGGAGCTTAACAAAACTGCCTTCAGGGATAAAGAAGAGAGCAAAGAAATAGTACCTAATATATGTAAAAGGCACCATAAATAGTAAACTTGGGTGTAACCTGGAGCTGTAGACCAATGAAGAAAGAGAAAGGTGTAAATGCATGTTACTGGGCATATCTAAATGACCCTAAGTGGGGAAAAAAAAGAAAAGAAAAAAAAAGACAAGACAAGACTGGAGAGGGAAGGGAAAGGAAGGGAAGGGATGATAGGAAGAATAAACTATTAACGTGAAGATCCTGTTCTTCCCTGCAAAGGACTCCAGACGCTGACAACGGGCTATAACAGCCCACCACCACCAAAACCAGTGTGAAACAGTTGGACCAGGGGGCCAGTGGAAGGGTAAGCATAACACCAGGAAAAGGGGTAGAAACCTAGAAGAGTGCGAGTTACAATTTTAAATGTGTTATTGCTACTATTGTGACTTTTTCTGTGTAAGTACTCTACCTGCATTATAATTCTGTTTCTCTGAAATAATTCAATCTAGACTAATGATGATTCTTGAATTAGACTGTTATGATTCCCATTATACTAACCATTAAACTCTTGGTTTTACTGATACACATATAAGTTGTTCTTCCTCTTTGCCCATAAAAGGATTTTGAACAATGTGCTGTTCAGTTAATTTACATATTAATTCAAGACTTCTATCCTTTGCACTGTGTTAGGTGTTGGAGGCTTCCATCTGCGACTGAAACATTATTGTTATGACTGCATTACAAATTGAACAGTGAGAGGCACTGGAACTTAATTGTTTATACCGTTAAGATATTAGAATAATTCCTAACATTTTTTAAGCCTGGGCCACCCATCATTTTTCCAAACGCTTCATATTAATAGTTCAGGAGTTTAATGCAAAGGAGCATTTTGCAAGCAGCTATAGTTTGAACAGTAGAAGAGTGTGATAGAATGGAAAAGGTATAATCCTGAGGCCAGAGATTCATCTGTCTGTGATCTGAAGACTACTTTGCTGCAGTCCAGCTGTGTGACCTCAATTTAGCTCAGAAAGCTGTTGAGGTGTAAGGCAGTACATAAAGTATATCCATGTCAGATAAGAATAGTAAAAACACTGACAGAACTTTTATTAAGGAGATAATAAATAATAGCTCAAAGCTTTAAGAGGAAAGATACAAGCATGAAAAGGTATACAACCTAAGGAAAAAAAGGATAGCAACAGAGCAACATCAAGGATCAGCCTGTTCCAAGGCAACAACTATAGCTCACCTAACTGGCACATGCCTGGCTAGCAGAGAATAATTGTGTGTCTCATCCAGAGTGCTGAGCATATTAATACAATGTTTAGCTTAGTACCATGCTATTCCTAGCTATCTATTGTACGTATTTGCCAATAAATAATTGCTGTGTTAATAAATAATGCTTAAGTTGTCTGTCTGAAGACTATCTTTGTGTATGGTAAAGGTACCTGAACAAAAAAGACCCAGTGAGGGAGAATTGCAGGGGGTACAGGGGCTCAAGGCCTTCGCTGTCCTCAGTGCTGGGACTGGTCATAGAAATGCTGAATTTTAGATGATTGACTATTTTTCTTAGTATGCTTAAGAAAACATGGCTCCTCAGCTAAGTTACTTACAACCTACATATTACACTAATTTCAAAGCATGGGGTAGAGCTGGTGAGGCTGAGAGGTTCCATCCTGACAGCCTCAGAAAATTCATTTCTTTGTGTGCTCACAGGTCTGTAGCAAAGATTGCCCCCCACATGTGCTTTCTTAGTCAGGCCTGACCCTTATAAAGGAGGTAGATAGTACAGAGTTCAGTTTAAGTGATTTTTTTAAAGCTCTTGCTGTCTGATGAGTCTGGCAATTAGTGAAAGTATGGTGGTAAGTTTGTGACATTGGAGCTCAAACTGAAAATCTCTCATGTATGAACCACTGAAATTAATTAGATAGCAACAGCTTTTGATTCCTGCTGAGCTGGATGGAACTCAAACCCTACAGGTGAAAGATTATCTTCTTTATTATTAATAAACTCCCAGTAAGTCATAATTTAACAATCATTGGAAAAAAAACAGAATTAAAAAATTGAGTTACTGCAAGGTAAATTCATCAAATCAAACTTGCTGCTTTTTGGAGATTAAATAGACAAGCTTGTTAATTATCTGGGCACAATGACAAAATCTCCCACACATCTCCTGTAAACATATTCAGTTATCCAATGCTCTGCTATAATTTTCTAATTATAGAAATGGTTTTTGGTTCTCTCTTAACCAAATAGGAACATAAAAAATGCAACCAGACAAATATAAACATAAAAACCAAACTTTTTTTTTTCAAATATAAAATACTGTGGACAATTTCAAGGATTCAGTGATGAAGCGATGCTTGGAAACCACATAAATTAAAAATGCTTAAAGAGGTTTTGTTGAAAAAGCAATCTATATGCTTTCTTTCCATTTCAGGAATTATTAGAAGGAAATTTTCTTAGACATGGCAATGCAGTATTGGAGAATCATTTCTTATGCAGACAATCTGTTATTTTGAATTTACACATTACATAATTGAGATATCACATTCATGATCTATGTATGCCTTGCAGAGATTCCTTTCATATTAGAAGTATGGAATGAACATGATTATTTTCTTCTACAAAAGTGAAATACAATGGAACTAGTGAAGTTACATATTTTATTGATGAATTAAGAGCTCATACTCTAGCTGCCATCATAACTGGGGAGGTTTCTGTTATATTTTCAAAATGTGACATAACAACTTTTCAGGTTAATTAATTGGTCTGAGGGAAGTCTCATGACAAATGTGTTATCTTGAACATGGTAACTGGTCACTAAAATAAACACTCTTTACTACTTGTCCTGGTTTTGCCTGGGATAGAGTTAAATTTCTTCCTAATAGCTGGTATAGGGCTGTGTTTTGGATTTAGCATGAGAATAATGTTGATAACACACTGATGTTGTTGCGAAGTAGTCCTTACACTAGTCAAGGACTTTTCAGCTTCTCAAGCCCTGCAAGGAGAAGCTGGGAGGAGGCACAGCCAGGATACTTGACTGAAACTGGCCAAAGGGGTATTCCATACCATAAGACGTCATGCTCAGTATATAAACAGGCAGGAGTTGGGTGGGGGGCAGTAAT
>VYZW01014065.1:10536-88469 GCA_013401315.1 Balaeniceps rex | reverse complement strand
GCAGACTACTACATTTAATATTTAGTTTGCAGTGGGTTTTATTTTGTCAAATAAGGCAACCTTCTTGTGAACAAAAAAAGGGGATTGATAATATCACAATGAGAGATGTGTGTGTGTGTGTGCATATATATATTACTCTGTGTAGATATATATATACTGTAAAATCTATAACTTCTATTAAGTACAAAACTTTTCCAGGCTGCTGGTCACCTTTTTCTGGCTCTGAAAATCTCTCTTTACCTAGAGTGCAAAGTTTTGGAAGCAAGATGAAATCTTGACTTGAAAAGACAAAGGTGGTTACAAAGATAAAACAGCACCGTTCCTAGCAATACCCTTACAAACACCTTACGTCTGGTTTCATGAAGAATGATTTGTATGCACTTGCATTGCCTGGGCTGTCAGTGTTCCACAGGAATGTTTTGAGGTGGTCAATTCCACTTAAATTAGACTAGTTGACAAAAATCTCAAAGATGCTACTTTCTTCTAAGCCTTGTTTGAAAAGGCAGCAGGAATCAGAGTCCCATATTCACATAGACTCTGAAGGAAAGGTGGAAGATTGAGTACAATCATTTTATTAGAAACAGAGAAGACACTGGGGGAGAAAAGAAGTCTTCTGCTGGTCACAGAGCTTTGTTCCTTGGATAGAAGTGACGCAGTAAGCGCCAGCTCTGTTAGACACCAGGTGTGCGTGGCAAGGATATGTTGACGGTGATTAATGCCATCACGTTTTCTGGAACGCCCAGGGAGAGCTGTTACCGTAGGTCTATTTCTTTATATAAAAGATTTTAAGTCATGGATTCTCAGTGCTCTGTTGTTCCCAGTGTCTAACCGCTGGGCAATTGAGATGGAAAGACTCCCTGACTGCAAGGGCTGTGGAGTGCAGTCATCTGGCAGCACACCCTGACAGCGCCGTTGTGTTTCATTTCCCTTTGCGCTTTATGATGGAGGAAATTCTGCTGAGCTCATAACTCCCAGGAGCTATTAAAATGGACACCACGGCCACTTACCTGGAAGAATGGATAAGTAATTTCTCCAAAGAGCCTGTTGGCAATGGTGAGAGAGCAGCCTGGTCTGGGTTCACTGACTGCAGCTAACAGAGCCTGGAACTGGGAATGGACTCCTCCAGCTTCTTCACACTTCAAACAGGAAAACAGAAGTTTCTTAGTAGGCTTGAGCTTTCCTATGCAAAGCTGAACCTGGGGGTGAAGTGCAGCCTCCCTCTGTATGAGAAGCCTGACTCCACCTGGTTGATACCGCACCAAGACACCACCTTCAGCTCCCCCTGTACCAGATGTACAGAATCACAAAACGATTCCCCTTCAGGCCCACACCAGTCCATCTCCAAATCACGTTATATCCTACAGTGATCACTCTGCGCACACTGAGCTGAGGTCTGCTGGCTTAGAGCCTGGGAGGAGCAAGCTCTGAGGTACCTTTGGTATGTCCTGTACACAAACCTCTGTGGGTGGCAATATAAGCACTTATCACATTTTANCCTGTTGGCAATGGTGAGAGAGCAGCCTGGTCTGGGTTCACTGACTGCAGCTAACAGAGCCTGGAACTGGGAATGGACTCCTCCAGCTTCTTCACACTTCAAACAGGAAAACAGAAGTTTCTTAGTAGGCTTGAGCTTTCCTATGCAAAGCTGAACCTGGGGGTGAAGTGCAGCCTCCCTCTGTATGAGAAGCCTGACTCCACCTGGTTGATACCGCACCAAGACACCACCTTCAGCTCCCCCTGTACCAGATGTACAGAATCACAAAACGATTCCCCTTCAGGCCCACACCAGTCCATCTCCAAATCACGTTATATCCTACAGTGATCACTCTGCGCACACTGAGCTGAGGTCTGCTGGCTTAGAGCCTGGGAGGAGCAAGCTCTGAGGTACCTTTGGTATGTCCTGTACACAAACCTCTGTGGGTGGCAATATAAGCACTTATCACATTTTAGATTGGTACTGCTGTTTTGGTTAGAAACCTGTAATGAGAAGGCTTAGCTGTTGAAATGTGTGACCTCAAAAGGCCCCTTAAATAAATAATAAAAGAACGGTAATAAGCAGGTCTGCAAATCCAGACAGAGAGGCTGCTCAGCCCTGCCGTGCTTTCTGATTAAGTGATGGTTTGCAAGGAAAAGGGCTGCCAAACCGGCACCTGTTTCTTCATCTCAGAGCTGCAACTGTGTCTTACCTTCTCAGAAGGGCATCTGTTTCCCTGGCTTGTGCTGCTCAAAACTTCACTGAAATGAAACACCTGCAATGTAAATGTTAAGTGAATGCAGCTGAGTGATGGTGCCTCAAGGCTAAAACAGATCGTTGCAAGCCTATCCCAAAACACAGTCAGACACACTAAACGTGGAAAGTCCAGTTGTCCTTTATCATGAGATCCTTGCGAGTGAGCAAGAAGTTTTCATAGAGGGTGAGCTCATGAAATCTTTTAAATCTTTCTTCTTGGAGTGACACCTCCAAAACACTTTCCTTAGCAGTGATGCATTCGTTGAATGATCAATTACTGTAACAGTGTTTAGTCTGAAAAAGTTTGGTATTAGGAATAGCGTAAGAGAGAGTTTTTTTAAAGGTAGGCTCGCGCATCAGACCTTTGGATGCTTAGGAAATATATCAGATGGTACTATCAGCCTCTTGGCTTATATCTTGCCACCGTCCCCTTTTCAGAGCAAAGGAAGCCCACCTTCTCAATCTCTTTCAGTGTGTTGCCCCTGGCTCCGAGGACAACCATCCCAAAGGCGGCTGAAAGACTTAGCGGGGAGAAGAAGATGTTTTCATTTCTTTTTATTTTGCTCAGCTCTCTGAAAAAGTCAAGACAGAACTTGGCATTGGCTGCGCTGAGAGAACACATTGTGGGGCTGCGATCGCCTGCAACAAGGCAAACAAAGATTTAGTCTTCTCATCCTTATGCCTGCTAAGCTTAGATGCCTTGGTAGAGCACAGTAAGGTTTTCTGCAGTAGCATGGCTGAATTGTTCAGCACTTCACAGAAGATTCCTGACTCGCCACATCTGGGATTTCACAGTGAACTTCAGACTGAAACAACTCATCTGAAAACCAGCACCTTGAACGGCAGGAGAAACACATTTTCAGAAACAGTATTCCGAGTTCAGCTGTTTCTCCAGCTCAAGCAATAGCTATGGCTTTGTCACTTAGCGCTAACCTTATCCTAACCACAGTCCCAGCTCACTTTATGTTCCAATCCTTCTTGCCTCGAGTCCTCTAGACATAGCACTTATTAATTACACCCCTTGATCATACCTCACTCTCCAGGCATAGCACTTATTAATTACGCCCCTTGATCATACCTCACACTCTGTGTCTCTCTCTAAAAATGTTGTGGGATTAATCAGCTGTGCCTCACACCCTGTGTCCTTCAAAGCCTGGTTGCTTAATGAACATTTGACAGAAAATTGTACTACAGATAGGCTCACTTAGCAAGATTTTCAACAAAGGCACATTGTGTATTAGTGGAAAATTCCGGTCGTATTTTTTATTTTATCTACAGCTTTTATTACTAGCAGATGATCTTGAATGTTCTGCAAAACTCTTCACATCTTACACCTAGGACAGAGTTCCTTTCTTATGAAAGTCTTTCCCCAGTATCTTCATCCAGTAAATTGATGCAGAGGCATCTGATCCCTTAGAAAGTCAGTTCAGTATTATAGAGTTTCCACTATCCTGAGTCATTTTTGGTTTAATTCCTACTGAGATTGAATAACTTTCTCCACAGATGTGGAAGATACCTTTTCCCCATTACACAAGAAGAATTAAATTATCCGTATAAATATTTAAAATATGGAATGGTTTAGAAAGATTATGTTCTCATAAATTACCAATCTGGATCATGCAAAAAAAGTGGGAAAAGATTTGGTTTTAATCTTCTTTTAGAAACACACCTGGTAAAGCCATTGTGCAAGCTAAGCACAGATTCATCACACAGCCCATACATTTTAATGTACTCCAAAACATTGCCCAGCATCTTGAAAATATTCTCACTTCCTCAAAATATGTTATATACAGTATATATGTGTTAAGCAGATAGGTACAACACTAATGCACATATCAATCTTTAGACATTTCATAGTTGTGTCATTTGTAATGTAAAGGTTAGAATTAAAGGTCAGGGAGATATTTACCTTCTCAGGACTGATGGTGTCAACTTGACTGTTGAGCTTGGTGAGAGGGCTTCTGGAGCAATGGGATATAAAGCCATTGCCACTCCCAGTGGCAGCATAATTTTCGTTCATGATGACTCACATTCCTGTCTGTTGCAAGCAGCTAGTATAATTAGGGGACCTTTTGTGGAATCTTGAATTTTTCCTTATCCCCAGTTCTTAAAGAAGTCACCGTTTCAAATGCATACTGAGATGTAAAAAAATTCTACCTAGTTATAAAAAAGAAAGCAAACACCTAGAAACAAAGGAGTTTTCAGGTTTTTTACCTGTAAAAAAATAAACTCTACAAAATTAGATGTGTTCCTGTCAGAAATGGCACTACAGAATGTGAACACATATGGTTTTGTAATAGAAATTAATTATTAAAACCTCTGCAGGTGGCACAGTAGCAAGGGAAAAAAATATAAAATGTGAAAGTACCTATTTGGCCAATTGTGACGTGAGGCAGTGGTTCCAGGGTGGAGGTAGGACAATTCCCTTTACTGCTCTAGTTCTGTGCTTCTGAAGACTTCTGTCTTAAAGATCCCTTCCAGGGAGCTTTCCCTACCTGTTTTCTTCCTCAACTGGAAATTTAGTCCTTAATGGAGAAGGGGAATTTAGCCATTTATTCCAGAGTTTGCTGAATATCCAACACCTTGGACATACAGTAACTTGCTTTCATTTGCATGACATCCTAGAAGAGCGGGCCCAGTGCACGCACAGCACAACTGTGCCGTGCGTGCACATGGGCATGCTGCAGCTGAGCACTCTGCAGTTGTTGCAGTGATGCGGCACAGATTGTGTGCATTCGTATCAAACACACAGCATGTGCAGACTAACTCTGGTACACTTGGGTTGCTATGCTTCCTGCAGAGACACTGCGGTTAGGGGCTCCCCATGCATCAGCTGCATTTCCTTAGGTTTTCCAGGTGGAAACATGAGAGTCCTGTTCCTCTCCTGGGGATTCCTGATATTTCTACTGTAAGAGGGAAAGGCATTTGTGGCACAAGGGGCAAAACACAGAAAAGCTATTCCTGCCCACGTAGTCTTCTTTCAAAACCTCACATTCTGCAGATGTGTTTACAAGAAAGCTGGACGAGTTTTGTCCAGGCTGGCTTTCCACAAGACACTGTTGTGTCAGCTAAGTTTAGCCCAAGATTTCTCATTACTCATTATCAGTGACTCTGAGGAAGTCTGGTCCTTGCCTTATATTGCTTCAGCAAGGCATAGGCAGCAGGGACAGAGCAACCTAATTATAAGTAGTAGTATGTTTCTGGGGTTATTTTCCTGAAAAAAAATCTTCCTTCCCTTTTAGGTTGATATGGTGTGTGGGTGGGCAAGTATTTGCATGAGTGTATGCAAGCACAAACACTTATAACACTGTTTTGTAAGAAGTACTTAGTTATCACTACTAACATATATTTACATATCAACCCAATCAGATACTAGGCTTCTCTGGTATTTAGGAAGCTCTGAAGGCAGTTTTATATCAGTCATAAGACACTCATGAGTTTATTTCTTTTCCGGTTAGAATTTTCTCATATCTTTTTCCTGGAGGAACTAGAAACTAAAAATGCGCTGTTCATTCAAGCCCTGAGGATAAGAGGGTTAGACCTGCACAGATGTTGCCTGAAGGGAAGAAAGCCCTGGAGTCTAGTTTTGCTTGCTTAATGTTCAGGCAAGAAAACTTCCCAAAGAAGTGTTTGGTTTGCTTTCCTGGTTTCTGCTGAGGAAGTGCTGCTCTCCACACAGTCACTTCAAAACCCAGCTCCTGAGCCTGTTCCTCACGTTGTCACCTAAAGGAAACTGCAGAGCAGAACCGGGCAGATGCTGTTCCCTTTCTTGCAGTGGTGGGCTGTTCTCTGCATTCTTATTTTCAGCACTAGGCATAGCACAGTTGGAGGAAAAATGTTGTGGAATATAAGAGGGGAAAGTATGCAAGTAGGAGCAGCAAGATGCAACAGCTCTAAGTCAGAGTAGCATTCAGTCACCTCCCAGAACAGAAGAAGGGAGATGGTTTTCAAGCAGCAAGACAAGTTTTGTTCAGCACCATTTACCTGTTTGCAGTCATTTTGGCTGAAAGTCTCAAATTTTTCCTACACTTGCCAGGGACATTTCTATTACTGTTTCTGATGGGCTTGGGGCCAGGACCAAGGGAACAAAGATTTCTCTATATGGTTTATAAATCGTGAAAAGTTCTGATGACACGGATGAGATAAGCATAAGAAGGCCAAAAATGAGGAACAAGAGATCCACTCGGTGATGTCAATCAGCAGAAAATTTCACAGCAAGAAGCAACGACTCATTCTGCACAGAACAGACCATCAGCATGTCCCTTGTGATTATTCTTTGCTGCAAGTGGACACACTGCAGTAAGCCTGGGTGGCTATAGTTCTCCCTTGGCTTTTTTCTCACCATTTGCAGCCACATGCTGTCGGTGTCTGCAGGACACAGCAGGGAAGCAGGTTCTTGTTGAGGAATCAGAGGCTGATCTCAAGCTTGACAGCAAAGGCTCTTCTTGTCCCTTTCATCTGACAAAATGCACGTTCTGCTACCACTCTGAGACTGCTCAGGTGGTAATTACAGAGTACTTGATGTGTCTGTGGTTGCCTGTGAGTAAAGGTACCATTGGATAAGTAGGGTTGCTGAATAGCAAGAACAAAACAAGGACTCCTTTGATTTTCACTGGGCCAAGGACCAAGAGGGCCCACCCTATTTGCCGGATATCTGCTATGTAAACATCATAAAAACCAACAACCCTTACACATCATATCAGAGCAATTAGAGTAATAAAGCATCTGTGGTGATCCACAGTAACTTTAGCATGACAGAAAAATACCTCTTGAAGTTGATGAAGAAATGGGAGAGACTTTAGATGTTGCTGATGGTCTCAGCTCATTTGGGAAGCACCACGTGAGCAAAGTCTGATATTAATTCCTGTGATTTTCAGGCTGTATGAGTCAAGAACCTAGCGAAAAGCAAGTATCACCTGCACTGCTGTCTACTGACTCTCCAATACTGAATTTATTGGCAACAGAGTGCAGGAATTGATGAGTGTCAACTTTGCAGAGACTCAGGCCACCTCATGCTGGTCATCCAACTTGCTGGGGAAGAGGTGAGCCCAGCACTGTGTTTTTCCACCTGAACTTCTTTCTGCACCAGAAGTCTTTCCATCATTGCAATGGACCCCTATACTCTCCAGGGAGATTTAGACATGATGGAAAAGAGGATCCAAAAATTCTTCATCTTTGATTCACTTATTTTATCGGCATCCAAAAAAAGCTCTAGCAATGCAGCCAGTTCTGCCTGTTGTACCTTCTCTGCTCACACCCTTTCTCACTTGCTCATGAGCCACAACTAACAGGAAATTACATTTGTAAGCAAGGATGTCTGCATGTGTCTTCTCAACTGGTTTCCACAGAGTAAGGGATTATGGCTACACAGGTAAATATTTCTGCATGATGAGCCTATTTTATAATGCCAGCTGATCCTTTGTGACTGATCTCATTTACAGTATCATTTATGGATATCATTCCTTTGTAGCTGTTTAAATCATTTTATAAGCCAGGTCTTTTTACCTAAATAACAAATGCAGCATTTTTTAAAGCTGTGAGATACAGAATGTCCATAAATATTCCTCTCCTAGCTCTGCCTCAAGTAGCTAAACTTCCGTCCATCTCAATGATTGCTTTTCTTGTCAGCCAGCATCGTGGGGTGCAGTGATGAAGATAGTAGAAAACTGATAATCCTCCAAACCAGTCATCCTGCAGCCCAGAAAATGATGAAAACCCAGAGCACAAATTCAAAGTGAAACTTGCCTCTCATAATTCTGGTACACTTTGGGCTGCTCCAAGTGACAGAAATGGGAGTTAGGCATGTTTATGCACTTGTGAAACTTGTGGAATTCCCTGGGTTTTATCACTTTAGCATTTCTCCTTAGAATCCGTAAGTTTTTTTCAATGTTACTGAGGACGTTGAAGAGCGATAAACTCTCATCACAAACGTTTATTGTTTCATCACTGATAGAGGCATAGGTAATATCATAGAACAAGGCATGTCTTCAGAGAATTGGGGATTACCACAGGAATTTATACAGTGCTAATTTAAATGAAATTTGATGAGGAATTCCCAAACATTTTGGAGAACACAACATATTCAACACAGATCGGTGTTCATTTTCACATTGTTCTTGGAGCTGAGTCGTAAAGAACAAAGGACTGCTCGGAAACCTTTTATACCTGAAGAAATGGGAGAGATTTACTGCAGAATCTGCATTCAGCCACATGCCACAAACTACATGGTGTGCAGACTCCTTCCTTTGGGGCTCTGGTAGCCAATCATGGAAAACACAATGGATGGGTGATGGTTTTAGTATAGAAGAAGCTGATAATAAAATCTGTTGTCCATATGGCAAATGAAGTTTCCAAGAGTAACATGTATGAAAAACGAATGAAAAATCTATTCCCACCAACAGATCTTGTAATAACTCTGAACAGATGCGTTGAGCAAATCTCTGTTGTTCTTTTGCAACTCTGTGTAGCCACTAATTAGCTTTCATTGGAAATGACAGAAATGTGTGGCTGGAAGGAGCCTTGAGATTGTCTAGTGCATCTGCTGCCCTGAGGCAGGATCAAAGATGTCTGGATTACAGTTGATAGGTGTTGAACCTGTTTTTAGAAGCTTCTAGAAAAACAGTTTCCAAACCTCTGTTACGCTTCAGTGCTTCCTTATCCCTGGAGTTTTAACTCACCTCTGTCCTAAATCGTCCTGACTGTAAATTAGAACAGTTACATCCAGGCATCTTTTAACTTTGACATATGCTACTGGCCAAGTCATGCAAATACTTATTAGCCAATTTATTCTTTGCACAAGATGTAGTGTTTGGGAGTGTCTCCCTGGTCACGAAATATAATTATTGTAGATGTACCCATGACCAAGAACTTATTACTACACTAATTGCACTACCCAAAACACTGTGGTTATTGTTAGCTACTGAGCTACTTCAACAAATTATGGACTCGGAAACCTGGAACGCCCTTCAGGGCAGCTCAGCCCTGTAGAGCATTGTATAATTTTCACAATTCTGAGGAGAAAGGTATTGCTTTTGGCCATCAGACTGGATGTTAAAAGTAATTGTTCTTCCTCATTCCTGTGACCACCCTTGTGGTATGATTTCCATAGCTAGTCAAATTCTGCAGTTGCTTGGTAGTCTAATATGTTATTAGCATAAAAGCTAGTGTGGGGATGTTCTTGCCAATCCTTACAGCTAGCAAAATCAGATGTATTGTGGTCCAGAAGTGGAGTGTAAGTGATAGCCAATATTGTGCACATATTGTTAGTGACCAAGTTTCTGAAAACAAAATAAAATTTGGAAATACCCTTCCCAAGCTGCCAAGCCCTGTGAGGAACTGGCAGGTGTATAATTTGAAAACACAGGATCAAATTTTCAGCCAAAGTAAACTGATTCAGCTCCAGAGGAGGTGTGAAAAGATAATTTTTTCCCATGGAAAAAGGCTCTTCTTCAGGCCACAGAATAATGTGGATGTGCAAATGGTATGTTTTCCCCATCCTGCCATGGAATTTGTATGTCATTTCACCATTCTGCAATTCAAATTCCCTACCTCCACACCTGGGGTAACCAAGGACTACTGAACTGTCCTGAAACAAAAGTTCTCTACATCTCTCCCCATTTCTGCTTTCTCTCAGTTGCACTGATTTTTACCATTGATAAAAATGTTGCTTTCATATTATCCTGGATAAAATGACAGCCTCTTCATTTCTGGCATGCTTGTAACCCAGATACATCACCTTGTGAATACCAGATACTTGTATCCTAGCTGGTTGTAAACATTTATGTGTAATCTAATGTAGAACCTGTGACCACTATCACTTACCAACAGCCTTTGTAAAACAAGATACTTTTACTACACAGAACTAGATACTAGAGAAAAGCTGACTTTAAAGTAATATGCTTCCATGAACCATTATTTCAGGCAGAATATACAAATTAGTGTGTGCTATTTTGGTGTTGCGTGCTTGTTGGATGCAAACAAGAATGCTTTGACAGAACATGATAGCCAATAGCTTTGGTATTTGACCTGGGACACCCATGTGGAATCTATTCACACACAGAAGTGTCTCACACTGTTCCAGATGAAGGCAGGTATCTAACTACAAAATGCTGATGAAGGGACATTAAGGGTGCCTGGGAAATCATGACACAACACTTCCCATGCAACTATCTATTTGTGGGCCAGTGGAACAGTGTCCCCCTGGTACAGCAGCACACACAACCACTGCTGCTGCTGCTGGAAAGTACCATCTGACCCTTTTCCTGAACCTCCATCTTGTACAAAGTAAACTTTACCACTAAGCCACAGGAGGTAAACAGCAGCTGGAATGCCATCAAATGCTTGTGGGGTGACTTCAAAGCTCTGATCCTGCCAGCGAGCCTTCTCATTTGAGAGTGGAGAAAACCTGCAACTACATGTCTTCACTCGCAGAGCTGCAGTTTACTATATATTTAAGACATGGTTCATTTTTTTCCCCTGTATTCAGAAACCAGCTACAGGATGTGTTCATAAATATATTATCCCTTTGTCTGCCTTTGTGCTACATGGAGAGACACAACAGTGTGGGTTCATTTCTAAGCTGAGACTTCATGATGGCCCTTTTTTCTTCCTGGTATGCACAGGCGTCTGAGCAACTCAGCTGGAGACTTGGGGCTGAATTCTGTTCTCAGGCATGGGTGTAAATCTATCATAACTCCCCTGAAATCAGTTCACTGATATTTTAATAGCTTATAAATGCATACTGTGTAAGTGCAGAAAATTGTATAGGCAGAAGAGACCAGAATTAGACGCAATTTAATTTTGCAGTTCAGCTCCATTCTCTTTGTCCCAGTTGTGAATCTCTGCAGGTTTCCAAACTCTGGAGTTACTAACATTCACTAAAACCTACATGTATTCCAGTACTTCACTCACTCTTGTACAGACAAAAAATGAGCTTTGCTATGCAGATGCAAACTGAGTAAACTGCACAAATACACTTAGATAACAATTCTTATCACTGAAAATCAGTAAAGACAAATTTAATGATTCAAGGCCTTACCTGAAGTGGATTTCAGCATAGAAAAACACTCAGCTCGCTATTTCATGCTATATTACAAAATGGATATTAAAACCTATGAATACCACACAAGAAAAATACACCAAAAAAGATTGCCGTGTATTTGCTGTTTTAAAATACTTCCCTTTATATTACCACATTTGGCAAATTGCAGCTAAACCCTGTGTTGTGGGTTAACCCCAGCCAGAAGCCAAGCACCCACAATAGCCGCTTGCTTACTCCCCTCCATCCTCAAAGGGATGGGAAGTAGGATAGGAAGAGCAAAGGGGAAAAAAATGTGAGTTGCGATAAAGGCAGTTTAATAGGTAAAAGAAAGAGGAAAAAACTAAGCAATGCAAAAGCAATCACTCACTGTCTCACACAAGCAGGCCAATGCCCAGACAATCTCTGAGCAACGGACACGTTGGAAGCAAAAAAACGCACCCCACCACCCCTTTTTCCTCTACCCCAGTTTTTATTGCTGACATGGTGTTATATGGTATGGAATATCCCTTTGGCCAACTCAGGTCAGCTGTCCCGGCTGTGTCCCCTCCCAGCTTCTTGTCCACCTTGTCCTACTTGCTGGGGACAGGGGCAGACCGGGGAAAAGAGAAAGCCTCAATGCTGTGCAGGCACTGTTCAGCAACAGCCAAAATATTAGTGTTATCGACACTGTTTTAGCCAGAAATCCAAAAGACCACCATACAGGCTGCTATGAAGAAAGTTAACTTCATCCCAGCCACACTCAGTGCACCCCAGTACAGGTATGAGACAATTGCATTAATATATTCCGAAAATATGATTTGGAGGATATGGCACGTTAGAGGGACTTTCACCCATTATGAAATTGTGGACTAAGAAAGCCTCTCCCCTCAGTGGTCACCCCTCTGTTATTTAGTAAGATAATTTCCCACTCATCAGGCAGAGAGCTGTAGAACTGGCAGGATGAGAGATTACAGGATTAGAACGATCTTTCTCCAAGGCCAAACATCTTATGGTCTTGAAGGAGTGTTTTTTTTTCAGGCACATATCAAACACCAGAGCTTTCGGGAAGAGTTTTCTTTGAAAGGTTTCCCAGTGATACTAAAAAAAATCCCCAGCTTTTGCATCCACTATTATTTTTAGAATGGCAAGTCAGACAAATGCAGATGGAAGACATTTGAGTTCCTGGTGGTGGTAAATTACACCTCACTGTGCTTTTAGTTCATGGATGAAATACAACAAGCAAGAGACAAGACATGTGGCAAGATTCTCAAAGGCGTTGAGTACCTAAGGCATCTTTCAAATCAGGATTCAAAAAGCCAGACCAGTTAAATGCTTTGAATACCTTTATTGCTGCCACACTATATGGTTCAGGAAACCACTACAGTTCAACAGGACTACTATAGTTAAAATGACTTCTCAGCTATTGTCCATTGTTGTACATGTTTCAAGCTTTGGAAAACCACACGCACTCATGGCATGCAATGTGTCAGACCGTGTGTCCACACATGATCTACAATGTGTCTACACATGATGCTTGCAGCAGGAGAGAAAAAAGGGAAGAAAGCAATATTCAGCTTTCCCCAGAAACAACACACAGGCATGGCACAGCTGAGGACAAAGAAGGTGCAGCCAATTTTTGTGGTCGGACAACACGTCACCACAGGGCTTTTGGGTTCCCCCTGAAACCTGTCCAGGCTTTGTCAGACAGACAGAGGGCATCATTGTGAAGGTGTTTGTGGCTTGGACTTGCACAGCAGGGAAATGGGACTACTCTGGTGCCCTTAGGAGCCCCTTATGGCACAACACTGATGAGCCTCCACCCCCTCAGAAGGTGCTGCATCACACTGCAAAGGCTCGCTGCGGAATCACAGCCAGGCAAAGACCGTAACCCCCCAGGGCCCACCAGAGAGGAGAAGGACTTCTCTACCCTGTGCTGAATGGGAAGACCATCTATGTCTACCCAGGGATAGCTTTTGTGTCTCTGCCCCTGTGGGAAGGTCTCTTGTCACTTCAGAGGTCCTTCCCAAAAGGGAGGGCTGGAGAGCATACCTGAGGAGAAGAGTGAGGGACAAATGTGGCTATATGTCTCCACGCCCAGCAACTGTGTGGAGCTGCACTCAGGACATGAACACGATCTGTGGGTTTCACTGCCATCATGGCAGTCAAGAGCCTCCCCTCATGGTGGTATTAAGGCACTGGAGATGGGGTTGCTGGAGACATGTGGGAGGAAAGCGGGGGTTCAGCACTGAGCTGTCTCTGGCCTGGGACCTGTGCAGATAGGGAGGAAGGTCTGCAACACCTTCTGGAGGCTGGCCCCACCACCACCCTTGCTGTACAGCTGAAGAGGGGAGGCATCATTCTGGTCTTCTCGTTTATACACCACTTCACCCAACTGTTTAGACAACCCAACTCCAATGAGAGTTTTCACGGCTAAGAATGAAATAAGAATGAAATAAGCTCCATTAGTGTTGTTCTCTTTTTTGAGAAGAGCTCTAAACAGGAAAGGCCCATTATAATTTTTTCCAGTAGTCTTACCAAAGCAGCTTGGTGTTTTTTCTTGGGATCAAGATTATGGGTAACAGGAAATGCTGGTGAGTCTTGATAGCAACATGTTGTTTATGCCTTACTCCTTTCTACCACAGTATTGTGCTCTCTTTGGGAAGAAAGAAGTAGAACCTGCTCTACCCTTAGGGGGAACAACGTTGGCCAGAGAAGAGAATGTTCTTGCTCGGATTGTGTTTGATCAAAAGGAGGAATGGGTGGTCAGTTCTGAACTTGTAAGGAATGTGGAGGCACTATTATAGTCACCCCTGTAGCAGCAGCTGCCTAGGTGCCTTCTTCATTAATTTCTGCAAAGAACTCATGAATGGCTTTGGAGAGCAACAGTCCAGGCTCTCTTGACAGCCCAGAGAAATCAGCTTGTTCAAGGACGAAGGCATCCCTCATCCCCAGAGCCTGCAGTGCTGGTATGAGCTCACAGCTCTCCTCTATTCTGAACTGGGGCAAGTATACTGTGATTTTTTGTGGATACACATTCTCTGAGTTGGTCCATTCTGCTAATTTCTCATAGGTGACAGCACTCTCTAGCTGCAAGGAGAAAACACAGGGCATCATGGTCATGAGAAACTAGATCAAAATGCTCACAGCAACACTTTCCTTTAAGGACAAGCCTAGTTTTCACGACAAAGACAGAACCTGTGCCTTACAGCTACCGAGTATGAAATAAGGCAAATTCAGATCCAGCCTTTTCAGAGGGATCCTTCTCATTTGTTCAGATTTTTACCAGGCACCAATACAGCATCATGTCTTGATACTTTTGCAAGGAAGAAGTAAATTCCCTTCGCTAGTGCTACATTTTGTCCACTGAAATAGGCATTAACTCCCTTGGAAAGACTATGAAGTGCTACTTTTGAGTAGGTTTTCTCAGTCTTTCTCTGCTCTTCTGAAGCAATCTGTATAACCATGAATCTCTCTAATCTTTACACAGGCAACAGCATTCCGCCTATGGAAAGCAAGATAAAACCCATAACAATGAAAGATACAAGCTTGGCCTGCATGGCTGGGAAGTATCTTGTTTAAGTACTGGATGGACAGGTAGTTTCTCCTCCCAGAAGCGGACAGGAATGTTACCTGTTCAAGGCCAGTAGACTCCTCACAGATGTTTTTTTGGCAGAAGAATGAACATGATGAGCTCTTCTCCAGTATACGGGAGTTCCAGCACTGTCACTTGCTCTTCTTGTCTCCTGGCTAATTTATATTTTCCTGTCCAACACATCATCAGTACATTCCTGTGCTCTCTTTAAAATACAGAAAGACAATCAATAGTCAGAAAAAAACCAGGCAAAATAAAGCAGGTAATAAACCCCATGGGATCAACCTGCTTGAAATTTCTTGCTCATTTTCCATGAGCACTCCTCAAACCACTATATATTTTTGCTGAGGGCATTGGCAGAGGCTCAAGCTCCATGAAAGCTGTAACAGTTGCTCTAAGGGCTTCTTGTCCTCTGCACTGTAGTTTATACTGCTTCTCTAACTCTTTCCTCAAGGACAATGCCAACTTCCACTACAACCCCCCGGAAAGGCTGATGTGCTCTCAGCAAAGTCTCTTCTATAACTTAGCCTCTCCAAGGAGGTACCAAAGCTTGCCTTCACATGACCTCTGCTGTGGAGGCACCTGGAGAGAGGATGCTGCTTTCCCACTTCACAGGGTGAAGGCTCTTGGCTTGGATAAACTGGGCCCCAACACCTGAGCCAGGCAGAGACTTGCTCTGCAGACAGCAGAGCACAGGTTACTGGGACTTTCCCTGCTTTCCCCTGCTCCCCACAGCTCTTGTCCCAACTGTACCTTGTTCAGCCTGAAAGGCATTTCCCTGGTGTTTTTCTCCTCAAATTTTATAGCCCATTGCCCTTTCAAGTGCATAGTATTGACCAGAGCTAGCACCGTTGTACGATCAATAGAGCCAGGAGGGAACAGATCTTTAATCTTCCCTTTAAAACAACAAACAAAGGTGAATTATGCTTTCATTTTGACCATTGACTGAGGATGATCCCATCACTTCCTCACTTGCAAAGAATTGTCTGTTTGCAGCAAGAATTGATCCACAGCTTTAGCAGAGTCGAAGCTCCCAGGAGCTCAAGGCCATTTTACATCCCAAGCTGCTTTTACAGTAGCCACAAGCAAAATGAATCACTTCATAGCATTTCTGAATGCTTCTACATTCAGGAAAAGGAGGAAACTCAGACACCAAGTATTGACTTCTCACATGGTCCTCATGCACACTCCCCAGGCAGCCAAGCGCAGGCCTTGTCCTTAACCACCAGTTTGCTTTTCTACCCAGGAATTCATCTTGCCTCTGAACTATTCAGCAGCATTAATGAAGTCCACCTCTTCCAGCTGTGCATCGTACAAGGCCCTTGTGGAGTCTAAGTATTGCTGCAAAACAGGGAAGAGAGGTGACTCTCATGATGGTAATCAGGGAGCTACTTGACCACAGGGAAAAATAGGGGTCCAAGAAATGGATGACAACCTGTAGGTCAGAGCTCTGTGTGGGGCTACTTGTTCCAATATTAATGTCCTGCATATGCACTGTGACTCTTCAGGACAGACTTTCTGGGCATGAGGAGGAGCCAAGCAACCGGTTCCTGGGACACCTTTCACGTAAGAGAATCCCAGCTCCTCTGTCTGTTATTCTTGCTGTTCTTTGTGAGAGGGTGTTTTGCTTTTTCACCACGACAACCATTTCAGCAGCATAGCTGTCAGGGAGGGCAGGGCACAACCCTGCCAACCTGGCCATCACCCATGGCTCCCACTCCCCTGTCCTTGCCGAGCAGCCTCCCCACTGCTGCTCCCTGGCCCTGGTTGCAAGCTGGCCCTCACTTCTCATCCCCCTGCGTGTGGAGCCCCATTCACTTCAAAGTGCAGGCAAATGAAAAATAACGCTCAAGGACTTCATCTCCCCCATTGTGCACAGCACAAATGAGCAGAAAGAACGCTCTGGGATCAGGCCGTTAAAGTCAGGTCTCAGTATATACATGTGTGTGCACAGAGAGAGAAAAATGACATGAACACTTTCCCCAGGATCCCAGTTTGCAGCCTGGGCAAACTGGATTTTTTCCCTTGTCTGGAACGATGATTTCTGTGGAAATGCTCTGCACTACACTACTCAAAGATGCAAATGTGCTGCAGCATTTTAAAAAACGTAGATGAAGGGTGCCGAGTCAATCTATATCAAAGCATGAAGAAAGATAATTTTGGTGAAAATTGCTACCCAGGGCTTTCAAAAGTATTCTTATCTCCTCCTCAGGAAATGCAGGCCCTTTTCCTTGACTTTGCACAAAGCCTATTTAATCTCATAAATTTCTCTCTTTATACTCTGCTCACTGTGTTTCATCCATCAGTGAGAGCTTGCTTTTCTGTCACAACAGCAGCAATACAGAAACATGCAACTTGATGTCCTTAGCAGAAGTTCAAAGTGTAGTATAAAAGTTTCTCAAAACCACAAAACCTGTAAGCAGTTGTCACTTACCTGAAGGAACTGAGAAGTCACTTCTCCGAAGAGCTTATTGGCAATGCTGAGGGAACACGTGGCACCAGCTTGGCCAAGGGCAGACAGAAGCTCCTGGAACTGAGAACGGGCTCCTCTGGCTTCTTCACACTGAGAGCAGCAGGGGAAGGCTTTTTTTAGCAGGACGCTCTCCCCTGGAGCTCCACCCGTGTACCCTTAAGGCTGAAATCATAGTCACTCTCCCCAAATGCACTTGTGGGGCCATGGGGCATGCAAAGACCCACAAACACATGTCTGGGCTTCCTGCCCATCCAAAGTCACACACTTGTCTCCCTCCTCTCCTGTAATTTCCACCTTGAAAAAGGATCACCCTGTTATGCAGCAAAGCAACGGGGTCTCTTCTGCACGTGCACACAGGTCTCAGAGTTTGATGAGAACAGGGCTGAACTCTGCTCTTACTCTGTTTTTGGATGAAGTGCTGCCATCTAGCAGGTAACTCTGCCTTGCCCTGCTTCACTTCACGTGAAGTTCAATGTTATCACAGTTCAAATACTATGTCATCTTTCCAGTGGTGCTCTTGGTTCCTGGACTTGCCATGCTCAGCACCTTGTGAATATGAAGCAACTGCAATATAAATGCAATATAAATCTATGTAAATAGATTAACGAAGACACAAAGAATGTATTGAGGCTGCACTGGAGTCTCGCAGGCACCACAAGTCAGATGAGCATGTTCAGAAAGGAGAGCTTTGAGACCTGTAGCTGCCACCTCTTTCAGTTTGCTGTTTGTGAAGAACATGGCCCAGACCGCCAGAAGGCTCCTGCCTCTTTTCCATTTCCAAATGTAAGCCTCTACTAGCAGTTCCCAGGAAAAGGGAAAGAAACTCACCTTTTCCATCTCTTCGGCTGTGTTGCCTCCGGCACCCAGCTGGACCATGCTCAGGGCAGCTGAGATGCTCAATGGGGAGAAGAAGATATTTTCATTTCTTTTTACTTTGCTCAGCTCTTTGAAGAAGTCCAGGCAGAACTTGGTGTTTGCTGAACTGAGGGAGCCCATCCTGGCATGGCCAAGGCCTACAACAGGACAACTATGTAATCCATCTCACAAACATTGCCATGGTCAGAGCACACAGTGTGGAGAGAGTTGGAAATGCAGAGCCTTTCTCAGGAAACTCAGCATCCCAAGCACCGACTCACTCCCCGGAGAAGGTTTCAGACCACACCTAATACTTCATAGCAAAGTGCACCCCAAAACCTGACCCGAACAACCACCTCTGGGCAAATCACCCCTTTAGTCGTATTCTTGCTCTTCCCCTGTCTGCTCCAGCTAGCTCCACACTCACTTTCATGCCCTCGGGGTTTTTTTCTAAAGGCTGTACTCTGTGTAAATACGGTCACGTAGTCAACATCCTGTTTTTCTTGCAAGAACTGCTACATGGTTTAGAAGCATTGGTCAACCTTCAGACACTGTGCTTCGCTGAAGTAGATTGTATAAAAACTTTTTTTCTTTGTATATTGTGTAAAACATGAAGCACATTGTACGAAAACAACCAACAGAGAGACCAGCAAATTGGATTCCCAAGTCATAGCCAAACAACAACGTGGAAAGGCCTTCCTCTGCCTCCTGAATTTGAGGTAGCAAGTTCATGCATGTCCCAGCACTTGTAAGATAACTGCCTTGCCATTTATCTCCTTTTGCCTGTTAAGGGAATTACCAAATTCCCTCCTGCTGTTGAGCGAGCTTGTTCACTCGAGCAAAGAATTTGGCTATGTACTTCCTACATCCTGGCATTGTCACATCCATGAAATGTGGAAGTCAGCCCCGTAGGCAAAAACACCACAGCCTGCCTTTGAGCATGGCTGCAACACGCTTTGCTCCCCTCCAGCTTCTGTTTCCAGTACTATCGCTACCCTGAGGAAAGCTAAAGCTGAGAAAGTTACCTTCTCCTGGGAAGAGCTGACTCTGACAGCTTCTTCGCTGATGGAGAGGGGTGTCCTGCCCCGTCTTAAATCGAGCCAACCACTGTGTAGTCTGGTTCCCTGATGCGTTTATTTCTGAAGAAGGAGCGTACCTGGGGAAATCAAGGGCTGACAGACAAAATACCAGGAGAATGGCTTTTCACATCCCTCATCAAAGTGGGAGACACAATCCAGTCTCTTCTGGTTTTCACTCTCTGAACAAGTAGCAAAAAAAGGAAATGTGTCTTTTTCCCTTGCCAGGGAGGAGGTACCCTGTTGATGCTGCTCTGCTCTCTCATTAGCTTGCTCTGCTGAATCCTCTCAAAGATGTGGCAAGCATCTGCAGAAAGCATACAGTAACAGCAAGAGGGAAACAGAAAGAAATCAGAAAATAAGTCTGATACGCAGCATTCAGAGTGGCACCTTTCCCGCTCCCTGAAGTACTTATGCGCATCTGATAACCTCTGTCTTGTGGGGAGCCCTTTATAGTCCTGCAGCAGATGATAGAGCTGGAGGACTATCCCACATAACCACAACATGTTATTTTTTCTTTAACCCAGGCCTTCCTGGAGAGGTGCAATGATCCAGACTATGCCCCAGCAGCTTCTCTGCCTGACGGCTACGCTTAGCTGGGGCTGCCTCAGCATGGGCACTTTGTCTGTCTGAGAGATCTCAGCACGCTTTTCTTCCTGTGTCAGCAAGAGCCAGCGAGCGGAGGGAGCACACAGTGGCCTTCACAGCACATCCCAACCTGACTTTTAAGCATCTCCCAGACTGCAGGCCAGGATGTGGCAGGCCCAACCAGGTGCTAGAGGACCCAGTCCAGAGAGCAGAAGGAGTCCCAGTTACGCAGCTTTGGGAACAGATCCTGGCACCAGGATGCTCCCATATGGCGAGAATGTTAGGGAGCAGGTTTTTTCCATTGACCTCATGCAGGAAAAAGGCAAGAAGAGGTGAAGTGGAGGCACCACCAGCCCCACTTAGGAGAGCTCAGTATGGCCAGCACTGCTGGTCACGTGCAGGGCAGAGCACTGAGCTGGAGCAGCTCCTTCATTCAGACTGGTGCTCCTTGCCCCTCCGAGGCTGGATGTGGATTTTCCCTATGATACCACAGAGAGTTAGACACTGCAATAGGAGCACTTTCAGCTGAGGTGCTCAGCTCTGAATATTTGCTGGTGTACTCCAGCTACGGATCTGGTTTCCTAACCCCTAGGTCTAGCCCACATGTTTTGGCAGAACTGTGTGGGGACCTTGAGCCATCGGTGTTTTTGGCTTGAAATGCATGTGGGGCTCATGAGGCTTTTGTTGAGCTGCGTGGTCATTGTCACTCTGCACCTCTGGATGGCTTGCACAAAACAACAAGCAAAACAGGCAGCAAGGTGGAGTTGCTCCTGTCTGGGGGCACAGGAGATACACCAAAGGCCCCTGGGTCCTTCCAGGATCCTTCATATTCATCATCATTCATGAACAAGGAAATGGGCACCACGCTGTCAAAGCACTTACTCGTCTTTTGACCTTGCAGGCTGTTCCACTTCACAAGCAGCAGTCAGCTTTTTCACAACGTGTTCCCCCTGGTGTTTCCAGGCTGGTTGTGGGCTGAGCACTGTATTTATTTTAGGCCAACAGGCACTGTGCTCGGCACTGCTCCGGGCGAAATATCGTATTTCTCACAGAAGACCAGCAGCTGACTCCATTGAGCAAATGCAGCTAAGCCTCCATATAGATATCACATGATGATTGCATTAACATAATCTGAAAATATGATTTGGGGGGCTTTCCCCTATTATGAAACTCTGGATTGAGAAAGCCTTTCCCTTCAGTAGTCGCCCCTCTAATGTTTAGTACATAATTTCTCACCCGGCAGGCTGAGGGCTGTTGAAAAAGCAGGGCTGGTCATTGCTGGCCTGTGTTTGGGACTGCTTCGTGCTGACAGATTGCAGGGGAGAGAAGTGACAGGCAGCAGAGCGGGCTGTGGTGGGGGGCTCTTGGAAAAGGAGCTGTCAGGGGTGTGAGCAGAGGCAGAGCTGTGATGGTGCTGCGAGGCTGCAGCCTGCAACGAGCGCTGTGCCAAAAGCTAGCTGCCTCGCAAGGCATTGCGCAGGAAAAGATGACATCCATCAGGATATGCAATAGAGGTCCTTCAGTAGTGCTTTTCTAGCCTGTTTAAAACTGTCAGTAAGCATATGGAAAAGCTGGACCCTGTTTCCAAACCGTAGCAGTCCAGTGAGAGAGTAATGCGAAACAACCTTGCAGCTGTGGAGGTGGCAGTGCTCTTATACAAAAGCTGTGGCACACCATCTCGTAATTAAGAATATATAATTACATGCCTGAGGATTCAGATGAAAAAGCTGCACAGCAGCACCCTCTGAAGAGCTGAAAGGAAGCTCACAACTGAAGTACTTTATTCACTATTTTCTTTTCTAGGCAGATATTAAGAAAGTGAGGAAAAATGCATGCTATTAGAAAGATATAGACTGAAATACTTCTATATCATTATTGTTAGGATACTCCCCACATATAGATACTTCTTTTCTGTGTTACTGGATTAAAACAAGACTAGTCCTGGGAGCAGAGACTGGAAACCAGAACTCATCTACAATACAGTTATTGACCTGCAAAGTATCAGTCCTTGAGTTCTCTTTTTGTGTCATTAAGCTGCATTCATTCGAGTAAGGGCTTCAAAAGGAAGGTGGGCAGTTTTCCCACGCACCCTATGCTAAAACTTAGTGCCTGATAGTGCTTGGCGCATTCTCCTGGGAGACACAGGCTTGAATTCCAGCAAGGGTATAGCATACACTGAAGACAGGCCCTTCACCTCCTGAGCCACATGAATTTGTCCACTACAGAAGTTGTGTACCATTTTCACTTAAAAAAAGGAAGTCACTCTAATGGCATTTTCAGGGAGCCCTGTGTGAATAGCTTGCACAAGCTGTGCTCTGAACACATTCACTAGGTGTTCTCTGGGGACTTGAGCCTCATTCCACCTCGTTCCTGAATTTCAGCATGGGCAAAGCACCTCATTGCTCACATCAAGGCAGTTTAGAGCAAGCAAAGAAAAATGCTAGCTGCTAAAGAATTTACAAAAGGTGAAAATAAATTGCCTACAAATTTTGGATACTTTCACATGCATCGGAAAAGAGAATTTTTCTTTCAGATGGCTTTTTGGCTGTACATGCTTAAAGCCAGCCTATGTTCTGTTTAGGAGAGCCACATCTTTATTTTAGTGTTGCTTCTCCTTTCTGAAGCCATCTATAATTCTGTGTATCAAACGTTATTCAGTGATTCTCCATTACATACACACAGAAAAATAGTTAGGAAGTGCAACTTCTGAATCTGGTTTTCATAAAGCCTATGAATACTATGATGTAGTACCCACTAGAAGTGATTATAATTCCATACAGAAAATGAGCATACTTTACCAAGAAAATAAAATCAAGGATTTACTAAGATACAATTTTTAATAAATAGGGAAATTAAAAGCCTAGATTATCCTCCTGCTGCTACTGTGTGACTGACTGTACAGCTGGAGTAGAATGACACCTTCTACAGTACAGAAGGCATGAAACTACTTACATTACCATCTGTCAAGGCCAGCCTTTGATGTGTGGTAATTTTATATTGTAACAAATATTACATTATTATAATTAATAGTAATACATTATAACGGAATAAAAGTTAACCTATTTATATTGATAATAATTCAATGTAATAAATTATGTACAATTTATATCGTATATCATACCATGGCTGAACTTTGAATTTTAGTCCTGATAATCTGTTTATAATACTTTGTGCGGGTCTTAGCCAGAAGATGCTAACCAATAGCACTGCAGTCCAGCTACCCTTCAGTCAGATTGCGTATTTCTTCCCTTGCTGCTCTGTTCACGGGGAACAATCCCTGGTATTATCTGAATATAGATAGATGCTACTATACCTTTACGCTGCTAAGCTGACTCTACTGGGCTAATGGAATGAAATATGATATAACATGGAAGTTGAAAAAAAGAAGTGAATCCAAAGCATTACCTCTGGATGATTTTCTGAAACCATCCAAGAAAGTGAGCTGGCACTTCCATACGTGTGTTGGAAGTGTGGGATGGATGGTCCATCAGAAAGGTGATGGAAAGTTGCTAAATACTGGAAGGAAGACTGGAAACTAGAAGTTTTACAATGCGTCAGACTTTTTTTTTATAGGGTTGGGGAGATGAGAATATTTGTAAGAGATCAGTGACAGGATTGTTTCTAAACATCGTTTGATTACTGTTAGTATTTTTACTAATGATACTGCTGTGTTCAGTCTTAAGATCAGAAGGAATTACTATACTTATCTGAGTTTCTGTCTAAAATAGATTAGTCTCTAGCAATCCATAAGACCCAGGCCAAAACCAAAAATGACTGAGAGCCAAATTCTGAGAAGTTCACAGGACAACTTAGGAAATAACAGGTCAAATAGATCCTGCAAAGTAGCCGCTCTTGAAATGTACCAGTTGGTTTATTTTTTAGCCTTTGGGGTAAAGCCTTCCCAAGAGTCAAATCAGTGTTTAAGCTTTCTACAGCAGTACCTTTGGGGTCTTGACTCTTCTGGAAATGTAAGTATGCTGTCTTTATTAGATTTGAAATACATGTTGAGTTGGTTTCTAAAGTAAAGTTTAACTCTCTTTGAAGATAAGTAAATAATACAAATAGTTGCGTAAGGGTAGGCATTTCACTTTACTGCTTATAAGGTACCGACTGATTTTGTGATTTAAGGGCCAAATCGAGGCCCTTCCCTCAGTTGATACCAGGGAAGAAGTGAGTACCTAATTCAGTGAGATGATGAGCACCACGTGATAGAGCATCCACAGCTGCTAATGAATCCTCTGAGAAGGGCTGTGGCCCCACAACTTAGAGAAGAAAGCTGAAACACTGTGCAGCCCGAATGCACCGTGCCACGTTTCAAGCCGAGCGGCAGAGACTTGCTGTGTAAATTTCTATTGCTACCGCTTGCCTCACACCGAGAGGAAACCACATGCAAAGTTAGCTCAGACTGAACACAAACATTAGAAGTGATACTGTGAAAGTGAAACTTTCAACAGTGATCATGCCTCTAAATCCAGTCTCAGGCCATGAGCACTAAAAAGTAGTATTTCTTCACCTTATAGCTTAAAAGCTATATATTTTGCCAATAACCATTATTCCAATCACAGTCGAGTTTCTTCCACTTCCAGTTCCAGCCGGGAGTAGGAAAACAAGGCAGATCCTACACAGTTCAGTACGTATAACACAGAATATTAAAGTCAGGAGATTCTGAGATTTTAAAATGTGCGTGTATGATTCAGGTCTAAGACACAATACCCAATAACTCTTCTGTTTTTTACCAACTCAGATATTTTGTGATACCACATGGTTACTACAAACTAGTTTGACCAGCTGGAAATCAGTAACCGACCAGAGCTGAGTGGGGTTAGCCAAATTCAGCTAACCAGTGTGCAAGACACAGAACCATAGACTGGGGTTTGGGTTGAGGGGGACCTCTAAAGATCACCTAGTCCAAATCCAGGGGCTTCGGGCAGGGCAGCAAACGCATCTGAACCTTGCCATTTGCAAAGGGGATGCCTGCTCCCCGGCGAGCTGTGAGCTGTGGGGAGAGAAGAGGCATTGGACCTTGTTTGCATGGATGGGGATTGGCGGAAAGAGGCACTCCCTTCGGCAGAGTTTGTGCCGAGGGGTAAAAAAAAATGTAAAAAAACCTATGTTGCACAGACATTTGTTTTTTTCCTTCACGACATTAGTCTTCTTTTCATAGTTCATGAGATTGTGGCAGTAGCAAAACCACTTTCATGGCACGTACCAGAAATGGCCCGGCCGCATCTCTTAAGCCACGCAGGGCTCACCACACATCTTCACGCCTCCCGTGCTTCGGTGGCACAGGAACGGCCCAGCTTAGCTGGTGCTAAACAGAGACGTTTATCGCAAACCTCCGCCTCTATTTCTTTCACTTTCATGACTAAGCAAGTGCAAATCCATCCCCCTGCTAACCCACAGTGTCGTCAGAAACTCCTGTTTTAACTCAAGGGTGCCGAAAAAGGATATGCTGGCGGTTGGGGACTGTATACTCATTTCTGAGAAAAGACGGGAATAAACGGAAGGTTTTTTTCCCCTGTGGCATTTGCCACTTCATCACAGGAATCCCCGTCCCTGCATTTTCAGAAACGTTGTTGATTTTTGAGGTTGCAGTGCTCAGAACTTCCCTGAATGTAAACACTGTATGATGACAGCTTTAGGTAACAAAAACACTGTCTAATAGGCAAACTGGGCTTCCAGCCTCCAGAAGGGAAACATGGACACAGCCTGGAGAACTACTGCTGCAGCTGTACTGCACCTTCAGATTAGACAGTCAAGAGTAGTTTGTCTGTTTGACTCTCTTATTGTCCTGCTCCTGTCTTTTCTTGCTCAGTTATCATTCACTCTTATTTCCTAGACTTTCTTGTCCAAAGGGCCCCGGGTCACTTATGGCGCATAAGCTATGGTAATCATGAATGCAGCACACGAGGGTGCTTTGCACCCAATTATATGGTGAACGGCTAATGTATATTTTCCTTTTCATGGGTCATAAAACATGTTGCAAATGTTAATTTGTTAAACCTCATGCAGAATCCCTCTGAGGAAGATGTTACTTATGTTAAACCAGCAAATTAGCAGTAACGTCTCCCCATAAGTCAGAAGAAAGTTTTATTTTTCTCCCACAGACTAAAAACCTTCCCAGGTTATGTTTAACTGTGATTTCCATGATTTACACTGCCCTTTACAAAACCTTTCTTCGTTTCTCAGAGCATGGAGAGAGCCCTGTCTTCCAGATCTGCATCTCAGATCGTTAAAATTCACCAGACAGCAGCATGCGAGGAAGAAAACACATTTCTTGGAAGATCATGGCAACAGGTTTCCATGTCAGTAACTTCAATGGGATGCTTTAGACCATTGTCCTCCTATTCCTTGAGACTGAAATCACTTGATTTATCCCCATATAAAAGGCAGCCTTCTTTACTATGTAAATAATTAACCCTCTTTAGAAATGTGTGGTTTTGTATCCTGTTCCTGCAGACACCGTGCATCCAAAATTCTCTTTGGAGTCATTTGAGAACTTAGGAGGGGCTTAGGGAAGGTTGTCCAGAGAGGTGGTGGCGTCTCCATCCTTGGAGATATCAAAAAGCCATCTGGACATGGTCCTGGGCAACCAAGTGTAGGTGGCCCTGCTTGAGCAGGGGAGGTGGACCAGACGACCTCCAGAGGTCCCTTCTGACCTTAACAGTTCTGTGAGCTTTTATTTCAAAAATGAATGCAGAAAAATTTCAGTAAAAATAGGGCCCAAATCCTGCCCTCCTGTATACATAATTACTGGTGTAATCAACTCCCTTTCTAGAGGTGTCCACAAGGGCAAAATCCTGCCCTTTTCCCTGACTGCCTACTCCTACTGTTATTATCATAAAAAACAATGCTACTAATAAAAACTCATACAAAAAGATCCAGGGCTCATGAAAGGAGTACATGTCACATCATTCTTCCAGTTGGTAAAATGACACTTTAGATGTAGACGTACATCTAAATAAATAAATGAAGCCAAAGCTGCTTCTAGCATAAGCTTTTTATATAATGCAGAATAGCACAAAAGTAGATCCAGTACACATCACTGGGGAGAAAGTGGTACAGTTATCAGTAAATATTTGCTGTAAAGAAGTATCTCCTACTTGGCAGTTGCTACAGGAAAGGGAATTATCATGGCCAGGTCTCCACTATGCAAAGGATTTGCCACAGCTACAGAACACAGATAAGGAAAAAAGTGTTTGTTTCTAAAGCACCTCTTTGCTGGCCAGGACCCAGCTGGCCAGGAATCAAAAAATACAGAGCAGGGGCTACTCTGTTTTTACTGGCAGTTACTGAAAATTGTTGCAGACAATTCTCCTCAGACAGCAGCTTACCAATTCTACATTTGCAAGCCCAGGAAGGTGCTACATGGCTGGGCTGGCAAACTGTAAGGAATAAAGGAGCATACGTGGTCATTGAGGAAACAAAATGTTATTCATATCCAGTGAAGTTAAGGCAAAATTTACTCCTATTCTGGATTCAGATCAGTATTCGCAATTCAAGGAGCCTAGCAGCAGAGCATCCGATTGATGGGTTCTAAGCTAAACTGCTTGCAGTGATTACTTCAAAATGCAAACTAGCTGTCAAAGGATTAAGAATGCATTGGGAAAAAAATACTATTTCTGATTTTCATCCAGGTGTTTCTCACAATGTTAGAAAATGGCCCTGATTTTAAGGTGAGCAGAGTTTGCCGAAGAAAAGAATGGTATTGGTAGGATTGTGTCTAATAAAGAATAAGAAAGGGTGGTCAGCCATAAACACCTCTGTGAGAGGAAGAGACCTCCTCACAATGACAGCTCCTGTACCAGCTGCTGCTACGGTGCCTTCCTCATTGACTTCCACGTACGTCTTATGGACAACATTTGACAGCACCAGAGTTTTTGAAAACGACATTGCAGAAAGATCAGCTTTTGATTCAGTGAAGATGTCAGTCATCCCCAGCTCTTGTAATACCTCATTGAGGTTAAACGTGCCTTCAAGCTTGAATCGGGGGAGGTATACCTCCACTCTTGTCTCAAACATGTGCTCTGAAGAGGCCCACAGCATTAAATTTTCATAGGTCATTTTGCTTTCAATCTAGAAGATGGGGAAAAAAAAGAGCTTAAAATAGGTGGGCAGCTTTGAAAAGTTTTGATCTGTACCCAGCCTTAATTCAGACCACTAACTTTCAGCCATAGACCATGATATATACTGCCTTACCTGCTCCAGCCCACTGGTAGATCCATCAGCCATGTCACCTGGCAGCAGGATGATCATGCTCAGTGACTTCTGAGCATAAGGGAGTTCAAGGACTTGAGCACCCATCTCCTCAATGTAGCCTAATTTAAACATGCCTTTCTGATACATCATCTGCACAGGTTTTTTCTCATTCTGTTTAAAAGAAAATTATACAGTCACTTAAGCAATAGAGCTCTTAACCTTTAAACTTATTATAGGTGTAATATCAGTAGTCAGGGTTTCAGCAGTAATTGTTTAAGGCACATTTTTCTTTATTTTTTTGCATCTACAGTGACACACAAAACACCAGCCTTGCCATACATAAATAAAGGGGATAATTCTCTGAAAAAAAAAAACAATTTCCCTGCAACTGATCAGATGGTGAAGCTGCTTAATAGTGTTACACTTCCAAACAGGCTGATGCTGGTTAGATTTGTGAGCCCTAACTTGGACTGGGATAAAGAAGAAATAGCACTGCAAGAATCAGGCTGTCATTTATTGGACTGATTGTTTAGACAGGAAGTAATAAATAGGTTAAGACCAAAATCATAGCCTTTCTCAGGCATGCTCTTCTAGGTCTTGTTATCTTGCCTTTTTTGTGATGGGGTTGTTTGAAAGCTTTGTAAAGACTTAAGTTCCCTTCTACAGTTAGCTCTTAGCTAACTTCTAAAGCAGTGAAAGAAGAATTTTGGTAGATTACATATTTTCAGAAAAAAATCCTGCTAGGATTGATTAGCATATGAAGAAAAATCTATACAGCTTCTCCCTATCTCATAGTTTCTCCTACTGCAGCAGTGCACCAGATGTTCTCAGCTACAGACCATTGTCAATATCCACATTCAAAGATATATTTAAAGTCACAAATACAAGCACTCAATATGACAGTTTCTTACCGGTGTCTTAACAATGGAATGTGACATGATAACTAGAAATATATGTTTTTCTGACCTTTTTCTTTGATCTATGAGGAACACTCAATAGAGACTTTTTCCCATACAAAGCTCTGCAAGTTAAGATCAGACCTAAATCTGTTGGGTTTTTTCTTTTGTTATGGATAAGACCTAACAGAATATTGACAAAAGATATGGAAAGAAGACAAAACTGAATTAAATGAAAGTCTTTTCTGACAACGTCTGTTAGGCTTAAATGGCACACATAATACTTGGAGGAATGTTCTTGTTAAAGAACTAACTTTGCAACCACATTGACAATACCTTAGTTAAACAATGAAGGCTTTGGTGATATCCCTATGACAGGAAAAAAGGGCTAAAAATTAAAATACATTTAAAAGAAACCTTCAAATGTCGTAAATACTACAAACAAACCGAAACACTGTATAAGAATTTTTCCTTTTTCAAATTGCAACTGTATATTTGTAGTTTGTTACTATGTGGCCTAGTTTGTTTGGTCTGTTTGTTTTAATCTCTCAAATGCATAGCTAATGTTAAAACGTATTGAACATATAAATGCCAGGATGACCCCCCTGGAGCCTGTATGAAATGGGATGTTCAGATCTGCTTCCATCCATGACAACTATCTGTAATGACGACCATGTTCAAAATTACTAATCAAGGCTAACACTTGTGTTCTGCCAGTCACCAAAGCAAAACTCTGAGTTGTTGCAACTTCTGAGTCTTGCACACTTTTTTAGTAAAGATTATGCTTTTTCTGTGAAAAACCCTCCTGCTACCTCTTCCCAACAGGAGAGGCAGGTTAAGATCCCAGCACACCCACACCTTGCTCACAGGGCAGCTGAGCCAGGGACTTTGTGCTTCTATTATGCTTGCTTCACTGTTTACAGTATCTAGGGTAAATAATGTTAAGATTTACAGAACGCGGATGTACCTGATTCAATTTAAAATCTCTCTGTACTGTTTTTTGTTCCTCAAACTTGTGTTCCCAGGATGCTTTGAAGTAGATTACATTCACCAGCACCAGCAATGCACGTGCGTCGATCACACCAGGAGCAAAGAGTTCCTTGATTTTACCTAAAGGCAATTTTGGAATACAAAAGTATTTGCTAGTTGTCATTAAGACTCTGGACTGAGAATCAATTACTTGTCTGTGAACTTAGTTTTGGAGAAACTTAGAAATCCAGTTCTTGGTTTATTCCAAGGACAGGGACAATATAGGCAAACAAATGGTAGATTCCTCTGCACTGTTACCAGCCAGGGAGGACAGGGGGGATTGCAAGTCACCGAATTAGCCAACTGGCGGTGTCAGGGACCATACCTATGTGCCAGGTGACACTAACCATGGGGAAGGAGGCAGCACAATCAATCACATATTTCGAATTACATGAGGGCATCTTTCCCTCTCCACCAAGCGCAACAGTTAACCAGCTATGGAGCTTTTGACTTTCTACACGGAGACTGAAGCAGGAGTTAGCAGGTCCACAGGCTTCATATGAACACCCAGAGCAACGATGGCTCCTAACCCTGTGCAAGGTGGCTCCTGAACCTTCAGCCCTCTTACTGGGAGCCAACTGGGGTTAACAGCTCTTTCCCACACCAGTCACAGGCCGGTCTGCCAGTACAAGGACAGGCTTGGTCAGGAGATGGGCAACTGAGAAATTACACAAGCCTTCAAATCTATTTGCCTGTCCCCCAGTAAGTTCTGGTTTATGTTCAGCCAGAAGATTTAGAAAATCCTCATCCCACTGTTGCTGCAGCTCTGGCAAAACTAAAGGAAAATGGCATATATCATGTTTAGTCTAATCAGCGAGAGTCAATGGCCCCTGCTAGCCTGTTAAAGGCAAGAGCTGATTGATTGTCACTTGTGACAGTGCGTCTCGCTGGTGGTCACATCTCTCATCTTTGTGGGCATCGCTCTACGTATAACCAGGTCCTCGGTCGTCCTCCCTCCTCCCCAGGTTGTTCACAGTCTCACCATGAAGCTCACAGTTTCCATCCCCTGCTGTCCTGTATCTGCATTTGTGGCTGTTCGCGGAAGCAATTTCTCTAGCCAAGCCTTATATGTATTATTGCAATTATCATGCCTGGCATAAGGGTGGAAATACCAAAGTATATGACAACAAACACACCTTTAATTCAGAAATAATTTAGCTGATAACTTACTCTAATATTTCAAGAGTGGATGGGAAGATAAACTGTCCTTAAACAGCATAAGATTGAACACCCAGAAACATGAACAAGTCTTTGCTTTTCATACCCTGGATTTTCTTTTGTTGAAGCAGCGGAAGAAGGCAGCGATAGTATGGCTATGGTTTTGCTTTACCTTGTGTCTCACTTTCAACCCAAGTGTTAATTTTTATTCTAGCAGCTTCAACAGCACCATGAAAGTCCACTGTTTGCAGCATTGCTCCATACAGTTCCTTAGTGCACATTAGAAATTGCTGTAAAGCAAAATAAAGATTATGAATTGGTCAAATCTGTTAAGTACTTATTCTCTTTCGAAAGAAATCAATGGTTCAGAACAATTTTAGAAATGGTAAGGGACCTGTTGACTCCATAAAGCAAAATTTCATTTTGGAAACATCAACTATCTTAAGTTTATTCAAAGAATCTTTGAAGAAGATAATTATTCTATTGCATAGGCAAAAAAACTAAGTAACTAAAAAGAAAGCCACAAGAAGGAGTTTTCCCATGGAGAACTGCATACTTGAGGTGCAGATAAAAATAAAAAATTAGAGAAGATGCGAGATGTGTTGATTATGCTTAAGTATCCAAATCATTCAACAGAAATAACTGACAGCAAAGCAAAGATGTGGCTAGCAAGATATCCATACTAGGTAGAGACCATTCTGTCATTCAGTAAGAAAGGAGTAAGAAGTTCAGCACAGTAGCTCTACACATGAAACTATATAACATCTCAGGTGATAAGCCCTCTCCAAGCTTACTGCTGCCCCCGTCATGCCACTTGCAAGCCCAGAAGTAAGTAGCTTACAGACAGCTTCAATAGGCCATTTTTGGCTGTAGTCACACCTCTGGCTGAGTGTAGACATATGCCAAAAGCGAACAGACTCCTGCTTTATTTTTGCTCTATAGCCATTGATATCCACAGGGTGGGGGGGGGGTTTAAACAAAAAAATTGAAAGCTGACACTCTTGTCTCTTTTCCACCAGCCCCAGGAGATACAGCTCCAAGAAGCACATCAAGTGCTCCAAAATACACGAGGGGGGCAACAGCAAGGCTCACAGTTACAGGGAAGCTTGAGGTCAGGGCCACAGCAGTTAGCAGACACAGGTACATTACCTGCTGGAGTTCAAATCCTTGTTGCATGAAGAGATTGTTGGCCAGGGTTAAAACATAGCTTTCACCAAGGTTTTGTAGTTGTAAAAGCAGTGCCTGGAACGCTTTATGGTTAAGGTCCCCATCCTTGTTACACTAGGAATATTACAAACACAACAATTATAACCATTCCTCCACATAGCTTTGGTCCTTAATTTGTATCCTAATTAGATTACACTATAGGGCTAATTCCTGCTGTACTGATTTTTAAATCCAGCGTGATCCTCCTTCAGATGAGATCACTGAAAGCTTTGGCATTGACTTGATGGAAGACTTGGCCCTTAATAAGGTAACACCTTCTATCAGGCATTTCCTAGTGGATTACGCAGGCTTTGTGTGTGTGATCTTGACTCCCTCCAGTGGTAGACTCTAGTGCTTTGTAACTAGTAACCTACCGTGCGGTGAAGAAAAGGCTCCTGTGCTGCCCACCCAAGGACGTACCTGTGAGAGGGATGACTGCCTTTCCTGGCTTAGTTCTGGCTCCATTTCTGGGGCTGCACTCTCAAGGTCAGATTCAAGGCTCATTCTTCCTGCAGCTTTCCTGACATGGAGCACCTGCAGTTGAAGATGCCAAATCATGGCAATTGTAACTGGGATAAAAGCATTTTCCTTGTTTAAAAGATTTGCTATGCTGTCCTGGATAAATGGTGCAGATTTATGAAAGATATTTTCCCAGCTTTGGTCAGGCTGAAATGACAAACTTTAAATTGTTCATATATTCATGTTCAAATTCACATTTCTATATTAGCAAACCAAGAAGAACTTGCACTTAATCCCTCAAAATGTTACTCTCCACTACCTCAAAATGTTTACATTTGATTTGTATTTTTATTGCTACAGTTAAATTTCAAAACAAAAAGTTGTCTCAGGCAAAGATATAAAAATAGTTTTCTTTGAAAACTTCAAAACTCACTTTTTGCAATCATTCTCAATCTTTGCACAAGCTTAGGAAATATATCAAAACCACAGTGCTCTAAACGGAAACGAGTCCTTGTTGCTGATGTGCAACTATCTTGCTGAAAAATTTCCAGCAGCTTCTCCATTATAATAATGTTGCATCATACATAGACAATCTTTTTTATTGAGGATACTGGATCCCCATTGCTTTCCTAAAGTAAGCAAGAGTCCCTGTGTATTGGGTTTATGTGGCAAGGTTATGGTAGCTAGGGGGCTGCAGGGGCGGCCTCTGTGCGAAGAGATCGACCCCCACGTCAAACAGAGCTGGTTCCAGCTGGGTCCAAAATGAGTCGAGTCTGGTTTGCCATGACAGTAATTGGTGAGTGATCTCCTTGTCCTTATCTCGGCCCACAGGCTTTTTCATCTTATTTTCTCTCCCTGTCCTTGCTGAAGAGGGGAGTGAGAGAGCGGCTGGGTGGGCACCTGGCAGCCACCAGTCAAGGTCAACCCACCACACCCTGGGAACCTCGTGAGGAGGGCACGTCTACCTTGGCTGCAGGTGACCCAGCAGTCAGACTGTGCACATGGCAGTGTTAGGACATGATGGATGAAGACCTACCAGTACAGAGCCAGCTACTGACAAGAACCTCTGCCTTAGGATTATTGGTCGTTTAGCGCTCATGGGCACAATCAAGAAAAGAGAAGAAAGATTGTAGAAAGCAGAACTTGCAGTGCAGGATTAAAGGCACAGCGATTGGAGGGGTGGCCTTCTTCACCCCCTCCCTGCCCAGCTGGGTCCCTATGAGCTCTGCAGGTGAGACATTTTGACTCTTGAATGTCATAAGTGATAAGTGAGCTAATGCTTCCAGCCACCCAGGTGCAATCAGTTCAGGTTTCTGCAACTCTCCCCACTACCCATCCAGACTCACACTTTCAGGATTCTCATAGCAACCACAAGAGGAACTGCCTGCCTGTAATTTTGAAACAAAGTCTGATATTCTGACAGCAGTCTGGGGGAAAGCCAGAGTGCCCCACTGTGGTGTATCGCATCCTCTCATTCAGCTCTTCCTCCATGCTCCTGAGTCTGCATGGGGGCATGGTGCGACTCACACAAGCAGATGGCAAGGATCGTAGCGCACCAAGCACAACTGTGAAGGCAGCACCTGTGCTTGTATTCGTGCTTGTTTCCTATGAGACCCTCGCACATCTGTCGTGCTGGGATGCCCAACATTTCCATTAAGGGAACAGCAAGCAACGTGGAAGCATCTCGGCATGTTTCATTAATACTTACTTTCTCTATCTCAGCAGCAGTGTTGTTTTTTGCACCTAGATGGACCAGGGCCAGGGCAACAGAGATGCTCATTGGAGAGAAGGCAATGTTTGTGTCCTCTGCATTTCTGTTGAGCTTATTGTAGAGGTCAAGGCAAAACTCAGTAATTGGTCTAGAAATGGAGCCCATCATGAAGCAGCTGCTGACTGGGAGCACAAAAGAAAGAGGAAATTTAATGTAGCTTGTTGCCTAGCTAGATCACACCGTGAAGCATCTGTCTGCCCTGAGATTGTCCCGTAGCTGGTTGCTAAATAATAGAAGTTTGCTAAATTCTGAGGGTTTGAAAGAGCCAACCTTGCACACATCTGTCAGTCCATGCTACACAGCAGGAGCAAGAACACAGCGGGTCTGGAAAAGGGACCCACGCTCACAACATCTGTGAATTCCTCAGAAAGGACCATTTTTCTGTCTTATCCCATGGTGTATCGTATTTCAGGTCATGATATTGAAATCAGTCAACTGTAGATTAACATTTTCCTTCTCCAAACTGGTTTGATGTATACAGTTACATCAACTCTTTCCTCTTGTAACAACATAGGATTAGTGACAGAAACTTGGTGACAGAAACTACGCCTGCATATAACCATGCGTGGTAACCACAGCTGTGGTATGAGGGTTTCAAACAACAGGTTTATAAAAATAAAATCACTATTAATTAAATGTTTTCATATATGAAAAAGGCTCATTAACAGCTATGGAGACTGAACTATGTATGGAAACATGAACAGTTTGAAACACACTTTTTCCCTCCTCATGAGTTTTCCAGGAGCCACAGATTCAGGCAGGATACACAATTAAAATTTCCAAACAAAGCAATAGCTCAACAACCCTGAAAAGAAATCTGTAAGTTCCTGCTCAATGATATGACAAGATCTGTGTCACTCTTTTCTTTAGTACTAGAAACATAACAGTCTGATACCTCTCCCATGGGTCATTTACATTAAATACACTCTGCTAGAACAAGTTGGGACCAAGTTCCAGCTTGGCCCTTGCAAGCAGGAGGCCATCTGAAAAAAAGGGGTTCAGAAACTCCTTTCCTGTCCCTAAGGAGAAGAATTGTAAAGCTGTTGTGTGGATACCAGTGGGATCACACAAGCTTTTCTAGAATCATTATACCCAAAAAACCCCACATCACTTTCAGTGTCAAAAAAATAATATTTTGGACAGCACATCAGAAGAATGTATGAAAAGCAAAGCATACGCTCCTGCCTGCTTGCAGACATAGAGATGAGTAGCTGTGGCCTGTGTTCCAGAAAGATACTTTATTTAGGGGAAAATACACAGCCACAGTATGGAGAGAAGACCCTCACGTCTCCCACGGCACAGATCTGGCTGGCTCTAGCTTTCAGCCTGCATGGGGACAAGCATGGGTCGGGTCCATAGCAAGCTGCCAGAGCTCCTCTCCATTGAAAAGATGGGTGAGTGCACAGCAGGGTGGTTGTTCCCACTGCCCACAGAAAGCCACGGCACAGCAGGGGCTCTTTCTCAGCCCTGTGCCCCCCGGCTGCTGCAGCCCACAAGGCCAAGTTAGTGACGAGCTCCAGCCTGTGTCACCAGAAGGCTAAGGGTGGGAAAAGGCTGGTGCAAAGCTGAACTTCAGGATTTTTCATCAGCAGAAACCTTGTACAGCCTGTCCTCGGCTGTCGGTGTCCAGCAGCCACTTTGAGAGGGGTCTAGAGCCTTCTTGGGAAGGGGCTGCCTGTTGTTGGGGTCCCCCGTCCCCTCCAGCCAATGCTCCCCTACCATCCCATTCACCCACTGAGGCCCCAGCTCTTCTACCATAGCCACAGCTCCCCCTCACACAGACAGAGCCTGCCCTTCACAGAGCTTTCTTTTCTCCAAGAGCTACTCACAATGTCTTGTGTTGTCCTCAAGGATGCAGAGCGCATGCTGCCTCTTGCTCAGCCCTGAGCCAGACACAAACTTTGCATGAGAAGCTGGGGCTCAGGCGCCAGAAGTTACCAGGACATAGAGAGTTGATGTGGCTCAGCTGAGATGCACCATTTGTCTGTGCAAACCATCTTAGCCCGCAGCAAGTGCCAGACAATGGGAATGAACTCAGCCCACAGGAAAACAGTCTTAGCCTAAGACAGATTTGCTGCGGCAGCTTGGAAGAGCTGAAAAGTCAAGTTGCTGAATATATGAAGGTGCCACATGTGGCAAATGCAGCCTTTTCTTGCCTTTTGACTAGCTTGAAAAGCACAGCAATAATCAGTGCTTCATCATGTTTCCGACTGATGCTCTGTGGAAAGAACCTGCGATACCGAAATAAAAAGTTCATATATGTTTCATACAGAGATGTTTGTTTTACCCTGAAGCCCAGAAGTACTTCACATAAAGACCTAATATAAATGGGCAAAACAGAGGAGAAATACCCCAAAGATTCTCTGAACAAACAAATTAAAGATGAGTTATATCTCATTAATTCTGAAAACAGCTGTTGTAGCTCTGCTGTTTGTGTCCTTTGTTTTCCTTTTAATAACAGTCATCTTACCACAAGAAAAAGACATTGCACTAAATAATCACTTCTCTTTTCTTCCACCTTCATTACCTACTATCCAGAACCACCTGAAAACAAAACTCAGCACTTCTTTAGTGCTGAAGTTCGTATTGCTTCACTTCCACACCTCTTGAAAGCTCTGAAATGGAGCTTTGAAATCGTTCACGGCAAATGTAGGTCATGAGGCATATTGTAGGTGTGCCCAAACCTCAGAACAAGTCAAGGAGAAAAAAAGAGTAATAAACTTCCTCAGAAGGAAGGAGGCACCTCCACCCCACCCTGCAGGGAGAGGACAGACTGCCAAGCGTGGAGGGAGAGCCCAGGAGTTGGGAACAGGTTTTAAAAGCCAGTGCCTGGCATACTGAGGTGGCCGCTCCTTTAGACAAAGCAGCAGGCTGTCCTCAGGGTGATGTCCAGGTGCAAACACTGCGGCCAACTCCGTGGTTTTGTGAGTGGGAACTACTTAGAGAGCTGCACTGGAAACCCAAAGCAAGGGAAGGGAGGTGTGGGCTGGTGGAGGAACTTTCTTACTGCAGAGTGAAAGGATTTAGTGAACTTTCTTAATCTAAGTTGGGGCAGGCACAAATGTATGAATGATTCCACACCATAAAGCCATGCGTGTGATCTGTGTAATCATTCAATCAGTGACAGTTTTGGAGTTACTGCAAGGACAGTGGAGTTTGGAGAACACCTACACGGTGGACAACAAATGGTAATGTTGCTTTTAAAAGAGCTTGGAGCAGTAAGGAGAGAAGATATAAGATCAAAAGAAGTCTTCCAGGAAGATCACAGCTGCCATTCTGCACTAGCCAAAGTGTCTGCACTGAACATTAGCAATAGTGCAGAGACAGCAAGCAAGGTTGGGGCTTTACAGCTGATGAAGGGAGACGCTTTGCATGATGGTTTAGTAGCTTCTAACATAGTCTGGCAGATGGAAATTGCTAGTGCTGTTATATGTGACCAAGAAGCTATCCAGGAAAAGAGTTTCCTTCAGAAGAAACCACTGTATAGCAGAGACCTTATAAAGATGACAAACTTCTTCCATGGCTGTGTGAAATGAAGAACACTCCTTTTCTATAACTATTCATGATCTGTTCTCTCCTTACAGTTTGTTTTCAGCTACGGGTAGATGAAATCAAGACAAAAACTCTCAAAGAATAAAAAGGTGTGCTCAAAGCTATGATAATTAATAGGTGTATTGGATTATATTATGCAGTCAACAGGAGGAGGCAGTAAATAAGGTGGGGAGGCTGAGAGCGCTGTAGCCTTGTTTTTAAGGTAATTCTATATTTAATACAAGGTAAAGCAAGAAGGAACCTGTTTTCCCTGATGCCACATGATAGCTCCCATTGCATGTTTTACTTATTCAATCTGCCTCCCATTAAGGTGCTTTAATGCACATTCATTTCTCATACACAAAGGAAAACAGAATTGGCAGAAATGACATGTGTCTATCCTAGAAAAGGAGCACACACCAGATAATACTGTCTCCTCACATGAAAAATCTATGATTGGTAGAAATGACTTTCTTATTTTTCATGACCATTCATACAAAAAGATGTTTCCAAATGTTTCTGTGTTGATTTAGACTGAAAGGGACAAACGGCACATAAGAAAAATGAAATTTCCTATAACACAGAAATTCTAATCATCCCTATGTGACACAAAACATTTCTGAAGTAACATGCTTTAAATTAAAAATTATTACATTTCAGTACAAAATAACTTTTCAAGGGAAATGTTACCAAGATCATTTTCTAAACAACTTTGGCTTCTCAGGCTGCTACTTTTATGCCAAAAAAGGGCTTTTTTGGACTGCTTTTACTATTTTGCATCAGTACCTCCAGGATGCATCTTTTCTACTTCTTTCTAGGCCAATTATTCCTGCATAAACAGACAAGGATGTACATTGACCTGTTATAGGCTGTACAGTGGCAAGTTATTTGCCATGCCTGTGTGCAGCTTTATAGGCTTCTCAACAAGCTTCTATACATCGTTGCCAAATCCAAAAGCTAATATGTTGATAATGAAGACTAGCATCCCTACCAACAAAACAAAATCTGAATACCACTCCACCCTTCCTATTTTATATAATCATTGTTTAAGAACATAAACAACCCCCCGGCAGTGGGGAATCAGGGTACAGGGGAAACGCCTAAGCACCCAGTCAAAGAACTGCAAGCCACTTCAAGGCTTCTTCTTGTGCCATGGAAACCTGTGTAAAGAAGGGAAATTAACCTGTATCTCCCACTTCGTGGGTGACTTTGCCCAGGTCATCAGCACCATCACTTCATGCGAAGCCCATTTCTACCAGAGTAGGTGGAAGTGCTCTGAAAGAGCCTGCCCTTCAGCCCTTCCAGAGACATAGGCAGAAAAGCATCTGCCTTCTGGTATGAGCTACTGAACTGATTAGTCCTGCAGCAATCAGAGCTTTCTGGATGGGCAAAGAGGTCCTGGCAAAATTTCAGATTCAAAAGTCTGCAAAATTTAGGCAAGAATCTTTAGATTCATAGTTTTGGACTTGTGTTCCTAAATTCCCCATCTACATCCCACTGAAGACCAGCTCCCTTTGTGTGAGCTCTTGAGCCACCTGAATTTTAGCAGTGTTTTGCTGCCTGCAGCCTGTAAAGGTATCTGCCCCTCTGTCCCATCTGTAAACATGATGTTTACTTTACCAACCTGTAGACTACTTTGGATCTGCCAAAAAAAATCACAAGTTATTTTTAAAAAAAAAAAAAAAGAATCGTTTACCTTCTTGCCCGAAGAGGTTAAATGAAGAGCACAACAGCTGAGCTCTGGAGCACATTCTTGTGAATACTGTATTACAAAAATCTCCCACTCCCTTGTGGTAAAGTTCAGCCTCTAACCAATTGTTGATGATAGCAGCGCGTTGCAATTTAATGCAAATGTCATCAACATGAAGTTTCCCGCAAAGACTAGTAAACCTATATCTAGCAATATGCTAATAGTGTTTCTCTCAAAGCTGCCCAACAAGTTTGGCAGGCAGTATCTGCTGGCAATACCTCCTGATTGCAATGCCAAGTCACTCTCAGCTGGAAAACCAGGCATTAACCCTGGAGATCCATGGCTGTACTGCTGTGCATAGTCCCTTACGAACTTGGTGGAGTCTGGCCTGGGCACAGGGGTGTGCGGGGTTCATGCCAGGATTCAGAGAAGCCTTGTCTGGAGCTGAGCTTGCTTGCAGAGATAGAGCAAATGAATGGGAAATGCATGAGCTTTGTGTTGCCTACAGCCATCTCTCTCAGGTAAGGAGTCAGCTTTATGCGTATGGAAGGAGCTTAATTAGAGAGGGGAACTTACTTGAACTGTAACAGGAATCCCCAGCCAGGGGGTATTCTTTTAAATTGCTGGCATTAAGAATAAAAGAAGGCCAGGAATGGTTGATCACATAGGTTATGTCTCCAGCATAAAGTGAGATGGAAGTAAAGAGATGAGAAGCATGGAGCTGCAGCGTTTGATCTCCCCTAATCAGCACCATTGAGCTCAGGTGCAACACTGGGTTATGGCAGCTGGACTCAGGGGTCAAAATTAAGTCCTCTAAGGTTGTGTGTGGCTTTGCAACTCTGAAAATTTTCTGTCTTTCCTTTCTCACCTCTTCTTCCTATGAAGCATAAAACTGGCTTTGGATTCATAGGATATTTGAGGGATCAGACATGGTGAGGGGAGAAAGGAGGAAAGCAGAAGGTCTCCCAGCACCATTTTTCCCTTCCCACACTCCCCTTCTAGTGCTGAAGCTGGGCCACCCTCTTCCTCAGGCGCAGCTCCCACCGGCTTTGCTGTTCCCTGTTCCTCTGCCAAGGTCTCAGCCCAGTTGTCCAGGCTCCAGTGCTCCAGTGCTCATCCGAAAAGAGGGATTTGTAAACAATGCAAGATGCAATGATAAAATGAGTGTTCTTGTTACCCCTATTCTTCTCCTTGCTTTTTTGCTTCCATTTGCCATTCACTTCTTTGTTTCCATTTTTCCTTCCTGCACGTTTCTGTAGTGTTCCTTAGTCTTTCTCCTCAGTTCTGTCTCTTTATCTGTTTTTTTTATTTATTTCTGCACATTGCCTTACCATGTATCTTTTCTTCTTCTGCCTTTATGAGTCCTAGCCTCTTTCCAGTGACAGTCTAAGTATTTTTGAGTATCTTTCAAGACTTCCCTTCTTCCAATCTCTGTGCTTTCTCCCTCCCTCCTGTATTAACATTATTCCTCCACTGATTTATTTTACTTGCTCTGTACATATATTCCCTCAGAACTTCCTTGACATCAGTTTAACTGCTTTGCCTCAGGAAATGTCAATGTGTGTGCAAATTCTATCTTTTCTAGGCCCTTAGGATAGTATATTCAGGGTTCAAAACTGTACTGCTTTTCCAATCGGGCCAATTGGCTCTACGTAGCATTTTTCAAGTTTCAAAACCAAACTGCTCTTCCCCACAAACAACTTTTGTTACCACAAAACATTAAGGTGTATCCCTTCTCTTCTACAAAATGCTGGGAGCAGGAAGTGGGCAATGACTGTGCACCTGAGCAAGTGATGTGATGACTAGACACATAACACTGCAGTTCGCAACTGCCTGCAAAAGCCAGCCACGGCTTGCTTTTTTCCATCAGGGCCATCACCCATGACTGGATAGTAATGCTCTGTTGAAAGGTGAGGTGGAGCAGCTTGGCAATCTGAGCAAGTCCTCAGCTATGTTCACTTTCTCCATCGTAACCAACACCTTTCAGCAGTAAGTGTTCCTATACACAAGCTCCCACACACGTTTTCCCATGTCCTCCCATGCAATTTCTTGCCCAAGGCTCAGAGGCCAGCATGGGTGGAACCGAACAATAGACCATAACAGCGTTTCTCACACCAGCAGAAGCCTTACTGGTACTTCTCCCGCATGTGCTGCAAGATGGACAGGTTTCATACTGGGACTGGTAGAGAGAAAAGGCAGAAGTGAAAAATGAACCTGAGCTTTTCATGGGCAAGCTACCGTGTTTATAAATGATGAATAAACGGGTTTGCCTTCTGTAGACTAAGACAGCTTTGTATCTCTAACATCTGCTTGCCTTGCGCAGGCTAGGACACCTTGGTATTAGTCAGGAGGTGGAGGAAGATGAGCCCCACCCTGAGGCAGTGTTTCTCTCTGCTTTCATGGGATAACCCTTTCTGGCAAAGCTATCACAAGGAACTCTCTGAGAAGACATGCTTACGTAAATTTGTCTGGATGTGCTAAATGCTCTGATCGCATTTAAACAGAGTATGACCTCCATTGAATCAAGACCAGCTCCTGGACTGGAATGTTTTCAGAACCTGAAAAAGCTGAGAAAGTGATGTCTGAGCTTTTCTCCTTCAGGAAGTCTCATCCAGGAAGAAAAAGAGGGATGGGGCAATCTGCCAGATGCTGTCATCAGTCTAGCAGACCAGCACAGATGTAGCAATAGGTGTGATACAGCCTCCTGGACACCTGGAACTACCTGACCAAAAGTCAGTGCCCAAACACAAACAAACTGTACAGACTATAGGCAACTAGTTCATCTTGCCTATCTATGTACGGATTGCTTGTGCAGCTGCTTAGTCAGTCGTCAACCCAATGTGCAATGCCCTGACCCACCTCTGACAGGAGAAACAGTAGAAACCACAGTGACGACAGCTCTGGATAACTCTGACCCCAGCCTCCAAAGGAGATCAGACAATGATGGGGTCTTTAAAACAATTCCCAGCCATTCAGCTATCACTGAAGTTATTGAGCTGGTAAAGATCTTTGCAGGCAATTCCTTCTCAGGCAGGATGGGCTGCAAAGTAATTGTTATATTTTGCATTCTTCTTCTGACTACTATCCATGTAACAGGACACCTGATGCCTATCAGCAAAGACCCCCAGAGGTTTGCAGGGTCTCCCCTCCCATTGTTCTTGGTGGAAGTTAGTCCCCTCAGTACCTTCAAAGATATGGGCCAATGACTCCAGTTACCCCTCTGGTATTAAAATGTGTTAGTGCCCATTAAAGGTCCACAGAGGGAAGGAAACTGGTAAAACCACTGAATCATTGTGACTAAAGGCTTCTTGTAGGTTGGCAAGGTCAAGAGCCAAAACAGAATTCCTGTCTCCAAATTCACAATAACCACCATGCTGTTCTCTGGTGTTAGAAGAGAAGTATGCATGTTAGGGGTTGCATGTTCCCATTTAGAAATCTCTTTTTTGAGAGAAAGAAAACCTAGTTTCTTTCAGACCTGAAGCACCAAGAGGAATTCTCAAGTAAAATGCTCCCATTTTTTGAGGATACATAAGTTAATTCTCTGTGTATTGTGACATGCTAGTAACATAGCCCTTACTGGGAACTATCATTGTGTGGTCCAGAAGGGCAATCCAGACATTGATTTAGTTTTTTATTTTTACTTTGTGGCCTAAGTGAATCTGTTCAGTTCCATTATTATCATTTATTGGAGGTCAAGAGTGAACACTGACACTGTCAGTGAACACACAGGAGTAAACACGTAGACTGACGCTGGAGATATTGCAGACATTTGACATGGGTTTTATAGTGCTTTATTCTGAACAGTAGTTAGGTAAACCAGTACTGAACATATGCAGCAGGCAGTCTTTAGATAGAAACGAAAACTGATTACCATGATTTCATATGGAATTTGGAGACTAGTAATGACAATGTTAATCTCACTCAAGTTGAAGTCCTTATTTCTTTCTCATGCCTCAGATATTAAGTAATTGCATGGAGTCTCCTTAATGCTGAATCCAGAACTAGAAATGGCAGATAACCTGTGCGTGAAAAGTGTGGCACTTCCAGTATTTTTCCGTTTTCTATCCTAGAATTGCATAATGCTCTTTTTCTCAGGATATATACAACAGGGGTCCTTGTAGCTGTAGTGAACTGGTCCCCTCTTCCATGTCTGAAGGGCAATGAGCCAAAACATCCCACGCAGCAGAGTCTAACCTCCCCAATCTATGAACTGACATAGCTCATGCTGAAGAGTCTTCTGGGTATACATTTTGTCACCACAATTATTGCCTCTTGCTTCCATAGGTGTCAGTGCAGCTGCTGTTTCACAGATGCAAACTCTGACGCTAGCCTGAATTGTCTAGCTACACTGCAGAACATGGGTGCTGTTTCACTGGGCATTGGCAGGGTCTGGTAGGGCACCCTGGACCACCAGAGTGTAGCCAGGTACAAGGGGATGGCCATCACATTTTCCCCTTCTAGGCAGTAGGAATCCACAAAGCGCGGGTCACAAGGGAGAGTGGTTTGGCTAGGGAGCAGGAATGTAGCTCTTCCTCCCAGAGCCCTTTCCAACTCCTGGTCTATCTAGAACAGGCTCTCAGTTCACTTCATTTGGGGAAAAAGATGTCACAGAGGAACAAAATATACTTGTCGCTGAGGCTGGGATACTTCTCAGTAAAATACAATGTGTTCTTCACAGTGGGAATCCTTCAGCTTAACGGGATGAAACATAAGGAGATAAACTAGCTCTGCTGCATATGTAGAGTACATAGTATTACCCAGCTGATATATGAACCTCTTAGATTTCCTTTCAAAGGTGATAGTCAGGATGCCAAGCTTTACAGGAACATGCACCACCATAAATGTAATTGTGCTTTTTCATAATGAACACAGCCTGCTTAAGGGGAACAGAATCGGCCTAAAAGAATCACGTTGCGAGTTTTGTTGTGCCTAAACAAAAAGATAAATGGATGATCAGCTTTAAATTCATCTTTGTGTTGCAGAATCCGATATCCTGGTACCTCTCGGGACTCGCCACCTTGTTCATTTACTTCCAAAGAGACTTTATGGATGATCTTTGACAAAACCACACCTTTTGTCTCACACATCTCAGAGAAATCTGATGTGCTCTCATCGAAGACATTTGTCATTCCCAGGTTTTCCAGAAATGGCTGCAGGTCATAGACACCTTCCATGCTAAACTTTGGAAGAAATACATTCACTTTGGTGTTGGCCATCATGCTGGGATTGGTCCACTGTAATAATGACTTCTCGGTGAGTTCCTTTTCCAGCTGAAGACATAAAGGAACAAAGGAAATTAATGAGCAGTCCAAGGAAAGAGAGAGAAAAAAAAAAGGCTATTCCTGAACTTCCCACTCCTGTCAAGCCCCCAAAAAATAAAGTCCAAAAGGCAACCTTTGCTTTTGAATTCACGGCTGTAGCATTCAGGGTTAACATACACTCGGTTATATTGATGCAAGTATGACTTAATCCATAGGACAGGCCTCTGGAGCAACTCCACTGTACGTGCATGCTCTGACTATTAGCCCCTTCCAAGCTTTTGATAGGCAATCACCTCAACAACCATATGAAGGAATCTGAGAAAGACAGTCCCTACCCAGGTTACACCCGGCCAACTGGCAGATCCAAAAGTCTTGATTCGTGACCCTACAGAGTAATGCAATTGCTGGTATTTGGGACAGAAGAAGACTCCAGATCCAGAGCCTGACCTCAATCAAACATGCAGTTGTTTGACCAATTTTTTTAAAAACTGGGAAGCAAGGAGGCAGAATCTGGGACCACAAGAAATTGGTATCAGGAAAGGCCTCACTTGCATTTTAAGATATGCATGTTCTGTAATTTACTCCTACATATAATTACAGCTCAAAGGCAGATTCCTCCTGCCTTTAAAATTTATGGCCAGTTGCAGCAAATTACAAAGGAAACTTGCATGATCATCTGTCTCTTAATCCTTAAACTTTGAAGAGAGGTGAAAATATGTTCTAAAATTTTCATAGAGAAATGACATAAAAAATAGTTGTTCTTTAGGAAATGCCTTATTCATTTTCAAATTTATGTGCAATTGTAATAAAAAATGGCTCATTTTCAGGCACCTCTGCTCAAAATTAAAACTTAGAGAAGTGTAAGACCTTAGTAAAATAAATCACGGATACATGTCGACTGAAAAAAAAGAGGACACCAGAGTAAATAATGTCAGCACTACTAAGTACCCAGGAAGTATGACTTTAAGCACTTTACTGTAGCAAGAACAAAAATCTTAAGATCAAAATTATTTCTGGCGTCCAGATTTTCAAATTGATGCAGATTCCTAAAGTGCATTAGGGCACCTTCTGCACTTTACATTGTCTTCTGTGCACACCCTATCTAAAACAAAGTCTTGTTCACAAGCTCACACTTGGCCACAGTGGAAACAATGATGTCACAAATACGAGATCAGGAACGGAGAAGCAGAATGAGAATGTAAATTCACAGGAAACTTACTTTTTGTTTCCTTCTATATAGCATCTAAATAACAAAAACCTTCCATAAGCATATGGCATTATAAGCAGGCTGTTTTCAAGGGAAGCATCATACCAATTCTGTTTTTTTCTCTCACCTGCTCCAAGCCAGTGGTCTCATCTTCAATCTCTTTGGGCAGCAGAATGAGCATGCTTATATGTTTGTTAAGGCATGGAAGCTCAAGGATGGCAACATTTAATTCTTTTACATAGCCCAGGCAAAAAGTAGCTTCCAGATTCATCATTTGCACTGGTTTAGTTTCAGTCTGCAAAACACAGAGGAAACGATCTAGCATTCCTTTTAATTCACAAACAAGATGGCGAGAGAGAAAAGCTGGTAAGCTTGCATGGAAGTGGTACACTGAGTTACCACCAGAGAATTTGTTGGCTTTCATAGGTAATGGAACCAGCTGTAAGAGACCCTGTTGGCTTTTTACAGTAGGCAGCTTTCCAAAGAAAAGTGGAACAGAATTCTACTCAATACAATAGCAACATATTGGGGATGTGCCTTAAAAGAGAAATTTACGTAACACCAGCGGCCCTTTGTGCCTGTTTCACTAAGTGCTACAAACTATACTGTCTACAGGGCATCAGAATGCCAGTAAGTGTCAAGCACTGAGCACATCTCAACGGTGAAGGTCAAGCTGTTCATATGAATAATTGATATTTTGGTTCAGGAGCTGAAACAGAATAAGAAGAAATTTCAGGCTTACCTAAAGCCCCATGTATTTGCTTTTCATGAATGAAACAAAACAAAACTCTTTATTTCATAGGGAAGATTTACAAACCGTTCTGTTCACCTGGAAACTCATTTAAAATTCAAATTCAGTAGAAAAATGTTACTTTAAAAAAAAAAAAACCTTGAGATGTTTCACTTAAAAATGTTAGTGTTGATTGCATAATTTTAAAAACTTTTTTAGCTGAAACTGTTGGCTGATGTGGTAATGTATGAATATTTTCAGTGAACCTGAATCTCCAACTTTTCTCATGCAGATATATATGTATGTATGTATATATTCGGAGTATAATCTCTTTATCTCACAAATGTTGCTCAGCTTTATATCATGATTTAAAGCTGACTGTCTGATCACAATATTCATCACTGGTCACAGATTCCTGAAGGCAACAGCCATGGGTGCTGCACCCACTTGGACCTTGTGGCTAAGCAGGGCTGATAGGCAGAGGGCTGCAGTCCTGAGCCTGACTGGAAAGAGGGAGATTGATGGGGTGCCATCCCTGAAGAGGAAAGCACAGGGCCAGGCGCCTAAGGGTTATACTCAGAGAGACCCCACAGGTGTAGATGTTTCACTAGCTCTGTGACCACAAGAAACACAATGATTTGCACTTCACCCCTGCTGGTTTTGGGATGCAGCCTCTGGTACAGGCTGCAATCTCTTGGAAGAAACTACCCATGAGTATGTGCATCTCCTTGTAGGCAATGGCTGCTTCTGATCACCTGTTACTCAGCTCCTGTTGTCTAAATATACTAACGGGACAGTCTGTTTTCACACTGGGCCTTTGAAAGACGGATGTGAAAGCACCAGCAAGGTTTTAAAACAACACGACGAGCAAACTGCTTTAGGGACTCCTGCAACAGCGTATAGGTTTAGATAGAGTCTAAGAACGCCATGGTAATAGTAAACATTTCTCATTTTCTCTTGTTGGGATTTCCTTAGTTCAAAGTTTGCATTTTCTTGGAATTTTCTTACTATGGAAACAGTACTCTGTATTTTTTTTTTTCAGAACATACCTTGTTGACTTTAAAAGGACATTCTTTGATCTCTGCCTCTGGGAACTTCTTCATCCAGTTTGTGATAAAATAAGCTGCATTAACTAGGAGGATCTGAGTCTGGTCGCTTACACTATCCTCACTCAAAATATTCTCCATTTTGCCTGTGAACAGGTTTAAGATGGTTGTTAATACAACAATACATTATCAGTATATAAATTGCTTCAACTGAATATGGAAACATTTCACCAAATTAAAAAATTTGTGTCCTGCACCTCACAGGTAAAGTATTTTAATTCTAATGGAAAATTCCAAAAAGAAGCACTGACTTAAAATTGCAGCTTAATGTTTGAAATGGGATTTGGGATCAAATCAGATTTTCCAAATGACATGTTTTCTTGGCTTATATAGCATGGAATCAAAAATATGTCTACTGCTTTTGTTCAGTACCTTAAAGAAGGTACTGAATTTTCAGTGAAATTCAACAGGTGTAAGCAAAAAAGCATCTGTCATTTAGAGAGCAAGACTTGAAGGGAAGTTCCAGATTAGCAACTACTCATTTCTAGACTGATACATGAGAACAAAATAACCAGAATAACAAAGAATGCTGCTCTGATTACAGTTCATAACCAAATACTGCTACAGACTTCAAAAAGAATATGGAAATGTTGTCATCCCCCCTCGCTCTGTTTTAGACCTGTTCAAGCACTGCCATAAAAGACACTGAATTCGGACCACTGGGCAGGCAAGTCCTGCCTTCATGCACGAATTGCACAGGCAGGGCAAGGTGCTTCCACATGGACACCTGTGCCAGTCTGGGAAGGACCAAACTCATGCACCCATGTTTTCGTATTTAGAATCATAGAATCATTTGGTTGGAAAAGACCTCTAAGATCATCGAGTCCAACCGTACCTGTCCACTACTAAACCATGTCCCTAAGCACCTCGTCAACCCATCTTTTAAATGCCTCCAGGGATGGTGACTCCACCACTTCCCTGGGCAGCCTGTTCCAATACTTGACAACCCTTTCCGTGAAGAAGTTTTTCCTAATATCCAATCTAAACCTCCCCTGGCGCAACTTGAGGCCATTGCCTCTTGTCCTATCACTTGCTACTTGGGAGAAGAGACCAACACCCACCTCGCTACAACCTCCTTTCAGGTAGTTGTAGAGGGCGATAAGGTCTCCCCTCAGCCTCCTCTTCTCCAGGCTAAACAACCCCAGATCCCTCAGCCGCTCCTCATAAGACTTGTGCTCTAGACCCTTCACCAGCTTCGTTGCCCTTCTTTGGACACGCTGCAGCACCTCAATGTCCTTCTTGTACTGAGGGGCCCAAAACTGAACACAGTACTCGAGGTGCGGCCTCACCAGTGCCAAGTACAGGGGAAGGATGACTTCCCTGGTCCTGCTGGTCACACTATTTCTGATACGAGCCAGGATGCCGTTGGCCTTCTTGGCCACCTGGGCACACTGCTGGCTCATATTCAGTCAGCTGTCGACCAACACCCCCAGGTGTTTGTACCACATGAGGGCAACAGGCAGCAACCAACCCCAGAACTACCTGTGCACAGGCTGCAAACAGGCTCTGTTATGGGCACTGCGTGCTTGCGTGCGCCAGGGCTGGACCTCTGCCCCCACAGACTGGGCAGGCTCTGCCCGGGGCCCCTCGCGGTCACTGATGTGCAGCTCCTGTGACTCGGCCCAGCAGTCTGCGGCAAAAGTGCCCGCAGCCCCATTTCCATGGGAAGGCAAAGAAGAGATGCACATCTGCTTGTGGCACCCTAGCTGGCAAAAGCAGCTGAGCTGAGCTAAGCCGAGATGTCAATTAACAGCCTGAAATTCAGAGTCCAGCAAGTACTTCCCATTACAATAAAACTTTTAAAGGAAACCAGGGCCTGGGTTCGATGTATTGATGTCAGATGTCTGTGAAGCTCCACAGCCAGGAGCCATCGTTCTCCCAAACTGTCCTGCTGCAGTCAAATGTGAGCAGCTTTCCCCAAGGCTATGCAAGGTCAGTCTCACATTTCCACCTTCAGAAATGCTGCAGTAGTAAAGTTAGTGATTTCAAAACAGACTGACGTTGCTAATCCTCATGAATCCAAATAGCAGGTCTAGTCCCATTGCTTTCACTATCTGTTTACTTCTAAAAGCATTAGTAAAGAGGTGTCACGAGGACAAAGATCTCTTTCTCCAAAGAGGCAAACAGCATCCCCGAGGTTAAGCTGTACTCACCATCAGTTAGCTCTGAAAGAGATTTGTTGATCTTCTGTCGGGTTTCCTCAGTTTTTTCTTTGAAGTCCACTAATTCCAGTTCAGATGGAAAAGGCCTCTTTGTGGAGTTGACAAAGTCCTGAAAGACACAAGGTACCAAAGTCATCCTTGGTTAAATGCCATCCACTCGGTGGCTCCTTACAGAGCCTGCAACATCAGCATCCTGAGCTTCACCACAGGGTATTTGGGGAGTTTATCATGATGGACACCTATTAAATAACAGCGGGTGACAACCAGGATGCACAGCTGCATTTGGCACATCGTTCCCAAGGTTGTCTTCAGGCCAGTGGTGTTATATCAGCAGCTAAAGTAACTTTGGTATTGCAGGAGTGACCACGTTGCCAGAGCTGGAAAGGATAAAACAACCCTCAGCCCAGGCCTGGGTAAGAGAGGACTGAGATAAAGGCCACAGGCTGCTGACATCATGTCCGTCTTCACCAGATGAGACATTTATTGCTGTGGATGGGTATTGGCCTTTGCTGTAGCAGAGGCTGAACAGCAGGCAATCTGCTTATAGCACCATTTAAGCATGTTGAGTTTTCTGAAACAGCACTTTTAGGCTGATTGGGGCCCTATTAAAAGGCAACTTTGGGGAAAAAAAAAAGGACAATATTTTTCTCAGCTATTTGCAAGGTCCATAAGTTATAAGGCCAAACACCACCTTCCTCACTTGTGTTGTTTCAATAGCCAGGCTTCTGCCTCCTCAGACAGATTAAGAAAACTACAGCTTATGCAGTAATTACTTGGGTGTGTGAACTGGACACACACTTGCGCCGCCAGCTTTTTTTAAAACTCCTTTTCACTCATACTTACAATGCAAAGACCTTGATGTGGTATAGAAATTACGTTGCATTCAAAACCTACTGAGCTACTGACCTAAAGCATATTAATGAAAGAATTAGAAGTGTTGTAATAGTTGCATAGCTTGGGGTCAAGCAGCACACTCATCCATCCTCCTACAAGCTTTAATGGCAGCAGAAAAGATTATGTTGTTCATCATCTGAGTCTAGTCATGTAACAGCTAAAAGTGAGAGATTTTATTTTAAATAACATTGCAGTTTGACACCATAACCCATCAACATGCTGTCCAAGCAATTCACAGCACCAGGGCTTTTCTGCAATACTTACTGTGGTAGGATTAAGAGACTTGTCCACAAAGAGCCGTTTGACCATTTTCAGTGTAAAGAAAGAGCTGAGTTTGGAAACATCTGAAGTTACTGTTTGAAACCCGAAAGAAACATCTTTTACATCTTGTAAATGGAGTACCTGTCAAATGAACATTATAAAATACTAAGCATCTTTTTTATTATTATTATTACCTAAACATTCCTAACAGCTTAGCAAAAAATAATGCTAGTTTGTGACCAGAGCTGTGCCTTTTCATATTTAAGCTAACAACACAGCCTCTCAGCTGTTTTTACTCAAAAATCATTTATTTATTTGACATCCTCACATAAATCTACATTAATCATCCTCATATGATCCTAACAGAAGTTTAACCAAATGCATTTCTTTCCTGTGACCAAAGAAATCAATAGAGCTGTTCATGCTGGTGATGTGGCTTAGTCGATTAAAACTCTGTAGTATGGAGTCATAATGTTTTCACCAAACTTACATTCCTGACCAAAAACCTGGAGCTTTTAAGCCAGATAAATTAAGGTCCCAGTTAGTCTCCTTTCTGGAAGTGGGCTACACCTTTAAAAATGCTTAACAGATCATCAAGTTTTCTGATTGCTGTGACTGATACATGACATCACATGATATTTCAGCAAAAATTGATGAGATAACTATGTCTGTTTTGGTAGACAAAGTATGAGCTGGAGGTAGGGCTGCTGACCCACACATGGCCACTTCCCAGCTCCTGAGAATGACAACTCCAGTTCTAGGAAGTGCTGGGGTGACCTAAAACTCGCTGCTTTTAGGCACCAGAGGTGAGAGGTTACTGCTGGTTTTGTTTGAAAATAACCCTGTAAATATGAATTGAACTTCTAATGCCTGCTTATTACAGGGTCTTTGATGGTGGCTGTTTCATTACGGGCAGCCTGCCCAACCCTCCTCACCTGTCTCAAATTCCCGGATGAGGCATAGCAGGCACTAGCGACCTTCTTTTCCCTTTGTCCCTCACTCCTGCTCTTTCTCCCTGAACACATCCTATCTTCACAGACACAACAAATTGTTGCTCTGCCTTAGCCACCCCTCTGCGTCCTCCCCTCTCCTTGCTCCGTGGGAGCAGGAGGAAATAAGCTCCCAAGGACACAGCACCAGCACAGCTCTCACAGCCAAACTCCGCGGTCACTTCCCCAGAAACAACCTTCTCAACTTATTTCCTTTTCGTCCAACAGTTTTACTTCTTAGCATGTTAAGTGCAGAAAGCTTCTGTGCCTGGAAACTATGTTTGGGGAGAAAGCTACACTACTGCAACTTCTCTACCTGGGAGAGCTTTTGGCACAAGTTTGTCAGCTGATATTCCAGAGCAAGACTGCCAATCTGGCTCCTTTTGTACCTAGCATTTAAAACCCAAGCACGAACTCAGGGGCAGGCAGAAGCTAGAACAGACATGGAAAATAGGAGATATTACATTTAAAAACATACCAAGTTCTCCCTAGTATCTGCAGTCAGCACTTTGTATGCACCACTTGAGAAATATGAAACATAAACGCGCTTGTGTAACAGAGCTCCATTTGTGGATGTGTACGTTAATGTATTATGGGATGGTTCAAAGCAAATTGCAGGCACAAGTGAAAACAAAATTAAGGGCAGGTTAATATTTTGAACTCTCTCATTAGAAAGACAATGCCTGAATTTTAAAATGGTGAGGAAGCTGCCAGGTGTCAATTAAATTTTTTTAAAAATCTAGAGTTAATTCTAATTTTTTTAAAAAAAAAACAATGCTGTTTAGAAAAATATGCAATGCCTAGAAGATCTTCATGGATATACTGCTGTGCAGCTCTGCAAATAGCACAAGACTCATTGTAATCTGTGGCATGAGTGGGGGCACAGCAGGCTGCGCTCGGGGGTACCTTCAGTGAATGAGGAAGTACACGGAGCAATTCCCAAAGGAGGGAAAATATATTCAAATACGTAGAATCATAGAATCATTTGGTTGGAAAAGACCTTTAAGATCATCGAGTCCAACCGTACCTGTCCACTACTAAACCATGTCCCTAAGAGCCTTGTCAACCCGACTTTTAAATACCTTCAGGGATGGTGACTCCACCACTTCCCTATAGAATGTCCCTCAGAGCCAGGTGATAATCAGCATATAAATCCATACTGAATTTGCTTCTCATCCACCTTTAAGTAACTGCAGAAACCGTGAGCACCCTCATGGCGATAAAAAGGAACTACGTAAACCTCTGCTTACACAGAGGCAGCAGAAGAAGCTGCAAGGCTGCCTCCCTGCACCATGGAGTCAGCTTGATAAACTGATTGCACCATGACTGCCATGCTGCATCATGGTGTTGGAAACCCCTTGAACACCATGAGCTGCTTGTGAGGAGAAACATGGCTGAAGCCGTGCCCGCTTCTACTGCATCTGCCTCCTCTTAGCGGTATTCTGGGAGAAAGGGGAAATGTCAGTGACAGGGCTGCTAAGCATACTTGCTGCTGACAGATAACGGCAAAATTATTTCCAATTCTATAAAGCTTAGGCATTCTTGAATAATGAAAAAACAATTATCCAGAAAATGCAGTGATCTTGACTGTGGCTGGCAGCCACAATCAACACTATGCTAAAAGGAGACAAGGTTTTAATGAAACTCTGCCATGTCCCCTTCCACCTTGTAAACACTTGAGAAAGCTTTTTCTTTATGCCAGATTTTCAACCTCTTTTGCTGTGTGGGGGCCATGGAGTGTGGAACCATTCAGGAATTTCAGATGGATGGTTTGCAGCCTGGCTTACAAGGGAACCAGACATCCAGTAGAATATTAAGAAGAATAAATAAGAAAGCCACCTCCAACAGCCGTATAATTTTGCAGCCACGGAACAGGATGCTGACATCTTACCTGTTTCATTTGGTCTGCAGTATCACCTTTCGTAGCTTTATATGCCAGAGCCAGCGACGTTGAGGTACACAGTGGGGCAAAAATAATATTGGCTGTTTTGTCCTTCTCGCACAGTTTTTTGAACATATCAACTGCAAAGGCAGTGTTCGCTAGTTGCAGAGCGTCCATTGTCATCCTGAAACAGAAAAGGGAAAAGAGAGACGACTCAGAGTGCAATTCTAGCTCCTGCTGTGGTGGGGCTGGGTCAGAGCACCGAAGCACGCTGAACACCGGTATGGGGACTGGGCAGCTTGAACCTCCAGGGAGAGGAGAGGAGGGCCTGACCAAGCCCACTCAGCTTCAGAGCACACTGGCCGCTCCTGAGGAGCAGGGAAGGTCTCATCCGTGTCCAACCAAGGAAATGTGAGTGGTTCAGTAATAGCCATCATCTGCAAGTGACAGCTGCAATGCCACGTGTTACATGGAGCCAGTATTACCAGAAGCACCTGGGGAAATCTGGGCAGGTCAGGGTGACCCATGCGTATTGAGTCAAATTGGATCACGTATGAATTTAATCTGTTTTTAATTGATACTCTTAAAATGTGCCAACTTACAAGGTACTTTGCCTATACTCTGGGCTCTCCTGGCTCTCAGACAGGCCTTTTAATAGTCTCATAATCTTTACTGTCTCTTGCTTCATGGCTAATTGGTCATTAAAGCTTTAACTGTGGTACATGTCTTTCTTCTAAGGGATGATTCCCCATTCTCCCTAGCCTTGCTAGAAGTCTCCAGAAAGCCGCCTGGTCCTGTGGGTTGAGATTGTCCTAGAAACTCAAAGAAGCCCTCCTAAATCAATACTTCTGTGTGCCCACTCATCACTTACACTGCTTTAACTGCAAATATTTTCCTAGCCATTCTTAATAACTGCAATTGCCACAGGGCTGCTAGATGATCTGTGCAGTCAGGAATGGGAAGGGTGGTGCCCAGGGGACAGCTGCTGCAGTCCATGCTCTGGGGAAGCCAGAGAGGATGCCCATCTTCCAGACTGCTTTCACAAACCTGAAATTGCACTTTGGTGTAGATTCAAGCTAACAAGGGTGAACCAGAGAATTTCAGTCAATAGCACAAGTCTGGCTTTAGACCAGCAAGCACACAGAAGACAACCCCTTTGGCATAGTGAATTTGACACTACTCTGCCCCCAATATCATGTATCCCTAAACAAAAAAGGCCATATCTTAAAACTGATGTTAAACAGCTCCATCAAAGCTATTGTCAGACAGAAAGGAAATGGAAAAGATGAATACTAGGAGAGACTTCAAAAGGCGTAAGATTTCACACAGAACCTAAAAGGTGTTTCCAGCATTTGCTCTCTCCAGGACAAATGGCAAAATAGTGGAATAAATACGGTGTAGAGGGATGATTTTAGAAGGTGCGTTCTTATCCAGACACATACCTATCTACATTTGCATTTCAGGCTCTGACACTGAAGATCTAGGGGTCCTATTTTATCCTATTATGAAAAGGAAAGTCAGTTATTTCTTACATTGGTAGGAGGTTTGTTAATCTTTTGAGAAACACCTTAAGGACAGGGATTTCTCTCCAATAACCGAAAACTTAATACTGCAGTCTCAAACATTTACTTACCTAGTTCATATCATTTGCATCCTAGCCAGGAAAGATCTCACTGGGCGAGAGCAGAAAGATATGAGAAGACAGAAAGGGGAAGAGGGAACATACGGGCAGGGAACTGTCTCCAACAAGGTACCCTTCTTGACCCTTCACTCTCATCCCAGTTTGGAAAGTCGTTTTGAATTAGAACAATCTCCTATTTCAGTGCATGTGTCATACTGCCCAAACTTGGCTGAACATCTGACACCATTGTACAGAGACGCTGTGGAGCGTCTGGTACTTGACAGTAGTGAACAACTTCCAAATAATCGGTGGTATTTATACATTGTTATGGGAGTAACAGAAAAGGTGCATAATTTGCCTGCGACACGGTAGAGAAAACACTTTGATTTACTTGTAAGGCCTGTTTGATTAGAGAAGGCCTTTTACAAAATAAATGTCTTTATTTGTATTTTAATTAACTTATACATGTTCTTGGATGTATTTGGTAAGGCAACTGGCTTATTTGGCAACTGGTTTGTTTTGATCTAAATGATGCTGTATAAAAGGTTACTGAAATGCATTGCACAATCTAATTAAGTAAAAAAAAAAGATACTGGCATAAAACCAAGGCTTTATAAATCCATATTTGGAAAGCACACCTAACCAGCACTGCACCCTGCAAAATGTTCTGACTGTTGGTATTAGCAACAAACTGTTTGCTAACAAATCCCCTCCCACTGGAAAAAAAAAAAAAGGAATTCATCTTGAAGAGGGGAAACATTAAATATATATCCCTGAAGAAAGTTATCCCCACATAAAAATATAGAGGAGTATGCTTTGCAACATCTAGAGGCTTTGCCAGAACACTGAATTCAGAATGGGTCTGGCCGGACTTGTCCATCTTCCAGTAGCCTGGCAGTGCCCAGCAGCTGCTTGGTAAAGAGAGATTATCCATGCGAGATCCCATTTTACAGTGTCAGCAGGCGTCGAGCTGATGTCAGAGTGAGGTTCGAGAAATGCGTCTCAGAGATCTTATGGGTGTAAAGGGAGAGCTAAGCGCCAGGCCAGCACCGCAACCACCTATCTCATTTACGTAGTCACAATTTCTCACACAAGAAAGCAACCAATTACCAGAAAAGTCAAGCTTGCCAGAAACCATGGGCTCAGCAGACACCTTAAAGGAGGAGAGCTTTGGGCAGAACAGTGGCAAAAGACAGTTAAAACAAATTTGAAGGACTGAGACTGCTGATGAGGGAGTAGCTTGGAACAACAGGGGCAAAGGAGCAAATACAAAATCATCCTTTAAAATGCCTCTCTGCAGTTGCTCATCTCAGATGTGCACCTTTGTGGCTGTGCATGTCTTAAAAAAACTCCCTTGCATAGGCTACCTATCTTATCTTCCCCATTAGCTCAACCATTCACACACGAACACACAATACTTACATATACTTTGTCTCCTCTCTCTCTGCCCCACCCCCAGCTAACATTTGAAGATTTGGGGCAAGTACCAACTTCCCAGGTATTTCTTACTGAGAAGCTGGTGGAAAATTATCCAGGGAACCAAGAATGTGTCATTCGACATCTACCGCCCTCAAGAAGACAAACAATATGAAGAATCTCACAATGCAGAATGAGGCATGCAGTTCACCTGAAAAAAATCTTATTTGCTAGTGGGGTAGAATATCATTCTTTAGTGCTGGCTGGCCTGATATTTAGGCCTCTGGGTCTTCCTTACAGGCTAAAAATCAATATGCCATCATAACTGCTTAAAAGTACTTCTTGTTCCTTTCTCGCTTAATATTGAAAATGCTATGCTGTCATTCTAATGTTAGCATTTTCAGTTATATAGGCAAACCTAGGGTGATTTTAAGATGTGTATGTGCTACCTGTGTTTCACTTCCTTGGGTTGCAAGAGATTCAGAGTAAGAAAATAAAATAGGAAATTTTGCAAAATTGAATGAAACTCTTCTTCCTTATGCCAGTGAAAAGCTGTATCATGGCTTAAAAACTCTTCTTTTCTGGCCTCATTGGTAACTCTGATACAGTTCATGTTGGATCATTTTCTTCAAAGTTTTGATGTTCCTTTTCAGTGAGGAAAAGGGGAGGTATTTCACGGTGAACCTTTTATTTACCTTTTGTTCATCCAGTAACTGCCGATACTCTCAAAGCTTCTTTTGTGCTGAGTGAAACTATTTCTGGTAGTGGTAAAGCTCTCCATTCTTATAATTTCTTTCTTTTAGTGCTACTATTGAAATAACACCCATTCAGGGCATTTTGTTGGGAAAAAAGCTGTTTCACCCTTAACCTTGAATAATGGACTGGATAGTGAAGAATAACCTCTATTGCACTATCTTTTTCAACTGTACCTGGTCAGTCGCTTTTTTATGCTCTTTTTATTAATGATGTATGATATTTAGGAACTCATGACATTTGTATTCTTGAAAAGAATTTACTGTATTAAATATTAGAAAATCTTAAATCTTGTTAAAGCCTTGAGTGTCCCAAGCCTTGTGAGTCCATTAAAGCCAGTTCCAGTCAAGTGAGAAGGGCTGAAGCTCCCATCAAGAGGAAAGCCCATTAGCTGCCCATTAGCAGTCTTAGAAACGAGACGCAGCTCCTGAGTCAGTAATCACAGGGAACCCTCGAACAGGGAGGAGTCAAAAAAACGAAAATGAAATTTTAAAAAGGCCTGCTGCATGGATTCTTGCTGAGTGCCTCCTTTCCCGGGAAAGCGGTATGTCAGCATTTCCAGAGAGACCTGCGGCACTGGGGCATCTTCTAAGCACAGGTAGCTTGCAATCCACCCAGCTTTGCTTAAAACTGTGACTCTGCCACAGCATTATAGAAACACTCTCAGATACAGAAGGGAGGTGAAAGGCTACTGAACCAGTTTAGAAAAACCTGATTTAAACTTGTTTATTGGTATAAGACAGCATTTTTGCTTAGTCACTCTTGAATGCAACAACAACAACAACAAAATAAAAAAAAAAAAACAACAGTGAGGCTTTGTTTACTATCTGCTTACTAAGAGAAAAGCTAAATATAGCTTATCTTTTAAAAATATAATCAGGGGAATAGCAATGTCTGTGTGGAAATGTCTGACAAGTCAAGCTAGCTATATGGTAGGGATAATCTGATAAAGGAGAACGAGTATTTATTTTATTCTTGTCTCGGTTAAGCAGTCCTTCCAGGAGAAGACACCTGTGGCAGATAAAGTGTGGACAGTGCTGGCCATCCAGTGCTGGGGGGTGTATTGGGTTTACAGCTCAGGAGCTGTGAGTGCCAGCGCTGTAGTCTCTCCAGTTCAAGCAAACTTCCACCGAGAGGATAAGTGATATGAAAAAACCCACACGCATGTTTCACAAGTGAGGCATTAATATCTGAAACTAGCTCAAGCATTTAACGTGACCCCACTTCAGCTCTTACTCGGCAAACACAAAATATAAAGGAAATAAAAGACTTCTGCGAGCCTTTTCTTCTTACTTCTACACAAATGACAACCCTCCACCTGGCAGACTACCTGGCTACACAACAAGGGCACAATTTCCTCTGAACAGACACTTCCTGGAGGAACACAAGACATCAGACTGATGTGGGACCAGAGCGTCTCGTATGGTTGGGGAAAAAGCACTGTCAGCAATATAGCAGGGAAAGTCACTCCAGGAAGGAGAGAGAGAAATGAGCCACCGCAATATGCTTTGTTGTACCTCAATAGCCAGTGAATTCTTCAAACTAAATGGTCACACCGAAAATAAATTGGTAATTACTGGACCTAAGCTCCTGCTCTTCACTTTAAGCAAGTGCGGATTAGTCACTTGATTAATAACTCAAAGCAAATAAAGCAGAGCGTACACGCCTCTGCAGAAAATGAGAGGAATACTCCTCTGTAACAGAGACTGACAAAACAGTCTAAATCCTACTTTGACACATGGAGCATGTTCACGGCATCATACACAACCTGCTTTTTCTGATTTGGGAAAAGCCATTTGCAGTAAACTACCATATTTTAATAATTCCTAATGCCCTTGCTGTCTCACCTGACAGATCCTATTCACTGCTTCCAATGAATCTTTTCAAGGGGGAAGAAATATAGCATAGCAAATGCAACAGTTTTGGGATGAAACCAAAATGTTGTCGTTTGGGAAGGCTTTTTTGCTCCTTTAGTTCCACATGATATCTTTTTATACGAATTTCCTTATCCCATTCCCTCTACACAATTGCATTTCACAATAGAGATTTGTTAACTATTAGTTAGGCATTAATTGAAGTATCAGAGGAAGAAAAAAACCTGTACTTACTTTGCAAGGCTACAATCCTGATAAACGATCAATGAAATGGGTACAGGACGAAGAACCAGCTACCCGTGGTGAAACCTTGCTGAGCAGAAGACTCTGTTAACTTGCTTGCTCATTGACACCCCTCCCACTTTCCCAACCTTAATTTGTGAACACACACACTCCCTCTCACTCTCGCTTTCCTTCCCCCCCCCCCTTAATCACTCTTCATGGCAACTCCTACACTGGAGGAGCAAAATGATTCACACCAGAGTTGTCTTTGCCTGCCCAGCTACTGAAGAGAACAACAAGCTCTGGCAGGAAAGAGCAGCCTTTGTGAGTTGCCTTCAGCAAGCGCAGTACAAAAGGCACCAGACAAGAATGAACGAAGACTACGAAGGAGAGAATACAGGAGTGGATGAGCAATTAAAAGTCTTTCTGAGCAAAACCAGTACTCCAAGTTACATTGGAATTGCCGCTATTTGCAGAAAAATTGTAATTGTGAAAAAGACGCCCAGGAAGACAACCAAAAAGTGTAGGAGTGTGTGGCTGGGCACTTTGCATCTGTATATGCTTTAAGACAGTGTCTTAACTCTATCTTTGTAAGGCACATATGTGTGTATTTGGTTGCCTTAAAAGCTCAAGGCCAGACTGGCGTTAACGCTCAAGGAAAAATATCTGCCCTTCTTGTTGCTGTAAAGCAAGAGCTTCCTCCCATAGGCAGCCAGGTCCTCTGCAGCGGAGCGGCCTTCCCTGCTGCTAGCTGTACCACAGGTGGGAGGGGAACAGAAAGTCCCATCCCTTCACCTCCAGGACAGGGACCACTGGGTTCATGCCATACAGCCCACGTTACTGCTGATGAATGTGACAGGGTGGGAGAAGAAAGTGAGAGGGAGAGGTTGATGGTGCAGCCCACCAGGTCTATTTTTATTTGAAAGATGTACGCGGTCCTTAGCAAGGAAGAGGTGGCCTACCCCTGCTCCACGCCATCCCCTGGTCGGGCAGCTGAGCCACCCACAGCGGGAGACACCAGCAAGCACTCCCTGGGAGGCCATGGCTACGCATCAGTCCCCATGAGGAAACGGTGTGCCACACCACAGGCACAGCTCAGGTTCACACCTCAGTAACCCCAGGTGGCCCTGCGTACTTTTAGGCTGCAAAAGGTAAATGCAAGGAAACCAAAGGATGTGTTTTCACCGGCATGGTGCCTCCTTGGTGACAGTGGGAATTGGGGAGCTGTTACCTCCTTCTGGAACACCACATCCTATGTTACTTTGAGCATAAATCACACCACACCATGGCGTCCTGATCAGGTCCTACCCATGTTTCCTTCCAAAAGGCTCCTAAGCTCTTATTACCCAAAGGAAATTATATTTTACTTTCTCCTGTGATGCAGATGGGGTTCACCTTCCATCATTACCTGGCAGTAAATTTAAAATTTGTATGCTCTGCTACAAGTGAATTCATAACATAGACAGGGTGTGGGTATGTTTAAGTAATTAAAATAAGATACAGTCCAGCTGGCTAAACTGTGCCATCTGGGCCATCATGGTTATGTATCTAATTATGCCTTCTGTAAGAGAAATTTTTAAGAAAATCCACAATAATGCTGGCTGCCAGACTCTTCTCAGATGTCTGCAGGTAATGTAAAGCCTAACATTGCCACCTCTGCAGGAGCGAACTTTCCTTCAGACCCAGGTCTACCAAGTACGGTCACTGTGAAGCGGCTCAGGAGCTTCTGGATAAGCTGCAGGGAAGCGAACAACAGCCAGACTGCCTTAACAGAGACAGCACAACTCACCAGATCCATTTCCTTGCTAGTGATAGGTGGGAAACACAGATGTAATAGGTATATCAGTTTCTTTTAAGGGCTGGACAGTGGAAAAGGGAAAGGACTCTACATTGCCAAGCTGGAGGTGTGCAAACATCACTTACCCTCCACTAGATAACTGCTCCATGATAGCTGAGGTCTGGCACTACGTAGCTGTACAGAATCCTTCAGCCTGACCTCGTTACTGCTGAGAAATTAATTATTTCTGGTCATGGTGCCACAAAACTAATAATCACTGCTGCAATTGTGATGTTTCAAATGAAGAAGTCCACACTGGCACTGGTAACTGAACAGCTCAGAGAGCAGTCCTGCTTCCCCTGAGAACGGATATTTTGGGCTCATTTGCTGTTGGAGGTAATGTTAACATAACTGTGACTTCCCGGTAGCTTCTTATTCATATTTATGGGAATTCCTGACATATGACTGAGTCTTACTTAATAGCCCAAACAGGGAGATGTGGAAAAGCAGAAGATGCTGACTTGAAAAGTAGAAGATGCTTAACCTCAGGTCGTTGAGGTTTGCAAGGGACAAGAAGCGAAGCAGTTCTCCTCCCAGTCGAGGAACACTCTTTCTCAGTCTGACTGAATGACAACTACTTGCATCAGCTGCTTCTCTGTCTACCTTTCACTAGTCTTGTTCAGTTTAATCTCAAAGTATTTTCAACACACACCTATACATGACCTGTATTTCTATCATCAAGTTAAAAAAAAAAATAGAAACAATAACAGGATTTTTCCTTATCAAAAAATCAAAACTATTTTTAAGCCCCCCTGTGAGTTGGACACCTCCTACTGTGATATTATCTCAGAAAATAAGGTAAATAAATAAGGTAAAAACAATGGGTTGTGACACGGAACACTTTGAATATTAAAGTCTGAATCCTTGTAACACAGACAAGTTACAGTCTACTGACAAAGTAATAACTGAGCTCTTGTCCTCACTCTTCCAGGTCTTCAATAACCCAAGGAAAAACACAAACTAAGACCTTGCCGGACACTAGGATCCAGCAGTTACATATGTGTGTCTTCACCTATGACACTCTTCGTTGCAGAAGGGATGCAACCAGCCAGGTGACTCTGCTGTTACTCAGCCTGCTTTCTGCCCTCTTCCCTGGCTCTCCTTGCCACTCCCTCTGAACACCTCCTAGGAACGCTGCTCCTCCATGCTGCTGGAAAGGAAAGACAAACAGCCTCCCTCTCTCCGCTCTTTGAACAAGAGGGAATACTCCTGCTGCTCATCACAGCACGGAGAACTATTTCAACTATTTCAGAGACTCAAAGCACCCACTGTAGTCTTTTTTTTTCTCCTTCCCCCAAACTCACTAATGCTCAGTGCATTATTATAATTAATAATATTAATATTTAATATTAATAATTAATAATTATTATAATTAATGCTGTCATGCTTTGAGACCACACGGGAAATCATCTACAAGTGGGACTGAATAATGAATAGAACAAACTGGTGCATTCTTTCTACACTGCCAGTCCTGAGAGGTCTTCTAATTGAGTTACAGCTTTCACAGTAAGCTTTGGATCTTGCAAGGAAGCCAATGATAGGAGGTCATTTGCACACTTTTATTTTGATTCAGTGACCTACAATTTTAACACAATTAGAAAAATCGAAAGGATAAGATTGCAGTGTCTGTAAACAGGTATACACAGCAGAACTTTTCATATTCCTCACATAACATGGATCTAGATTAGTATTTAGCAACAGGAATAAGCCATAGCCAAAATATTTTTCATTTTCATAAGAAATGCTAGCAAGGATCAGATCAACAATTATAAACCACAAGTTAATTTGAAATTAAAATAACACTTACAATAATAAAGTGTTATTCTGTGGTTGCATTGAGAGAGACACAAGCTGAACAGTAACAAGCTGTCTCTTTTCTCTTTCTTCCCAAGGCATTTGCACTTGTGTCACATAGCAACACACTGATTCAATATGTATGGCAGCAATACAGTTTTCTTCAGAAATGTCTGCTGACGTAGAAGTATTACTCACCAGTGATTACTTCTAATAACGGACAGGAAATTAATTTCTCATACTTACATGTGCTCACCTTTGGGTTTTTCTTAGTGAGGCTGTTCTGGACTGGAGTATAAATTTCATTGGGGAAAAAATTAAATAGGCAACCAAACAGCTGACAGCTTTCAGCGAGAACAAAGCCTTTAATCTGGTGAATGGGAAATGAATGATCCCACATGCTGGAATCAGGTTGTTGATGATCTGGCTATTTTCCCTAAAGGCGTTGCCCCCAACACTTAGCACCGGGCATAATGCTTGGTGTAATACAAATAAATCAGCTTAATAAAGAGACAGATTTGACTGACTACTCAGAAAAGCCTGTTCAAATAGCCTCGCAATAGGACTAGGAAGTCAAAATATAAGGGGAAATCCATCTATGTAAAAGAGACAAAAAACCCTGACACATTATCCTGAAACTTTATCTTTTTCCCACTGTACAAAGACTAAGATCAACTTCTCTGAAATAAAAGCAGAGAGACAATGCTTTGGATTAGTTACTTCTCACTAAAGCATCTGTGATCCACTCCTTCCAGGAAGAAAAAATTTGGAACCCATCCCTGTGTGCACTGCTGGTTCAGGGTGCCATCTTATGGGGACACAGGTAATATTCTTTTTCCTCTGTCACTGATGGCCGCAGTTAACTGCACCAGCTTCCTTGCCAGGCTGGAACTATGACTCAAAATCACCCGCCTTACATTTGTTCCAGAAAAAATGAAAACACACTCACATTTGTCATGTTTCCTCAGTATTTTTTTTTATTCAGTGGTATTTTCAAATCTTTGAAGTGCCACTCCTCAGTATTGTTTAGGTGAATGGATTCACCTTATTGAAACCACCTTACCATGGGAGTACCATTACTGAGGATGCCTTCTCTACTTATCCACAATTTAATGTGCTTGATTATAGATCTGTGGAGGACCTCAACTAGTGTATTATTGGCAGTATAATAATCCATCAGTAAGTTCCTAACTCAGCATAGGAGCAATTTTAGAATTACCCTCCTTCACCCAGCAAAATAAAACCTGTATGGGGATAGGGTTGCTCCTGTGACTAGATCAATGTGGAAGCTCTAAAGAGAGAGGAGATCACATTGACATGAGTTAATTAGCAGAAGTACCTTTCCCAAGAGGAGTAAAGAGACCAAGCAGCCCTCTCCCTCAGACACCAAACTAGTTTTAATTCAGAGCCTCAGCAGTTTCTGGAAGGGATTACACAACCTTCACTGCCCACTGTAGCAGGCCTGGACTCTGACACAGAGTTTCTCTTCCACCCCTTAAGTGTCTCCTTACAATGTACAGATGAAGGGGGTATGAGCATTAGGGATTTTTCCCCCTCCTTCTTTTATCCATTGTCATCAGTAGATGAGTCACTTTCTTCTGTAATCCAAGTAATTACGTGTCTGTGTGATTAACATGGGTGAAGGCACACATTTTCCCAGAGCTGCTTAGTGCAGTTTCACAGCCTGAATGTATGCATATTAAAGGAAAATAAAAGCTTAGAATCAATATTTGCTGAAGACTTCACTGGAAATAGGTGTGCCTTCACAGGCTGAACTTTCTCCTGTTGTACATTTTCAGTGGAGGATGAAGTGAAGGCCTTTGTTGATCCCTGAACGCAGCTAAGATGAGGTGTGAACATGTTAATTCTTGCTTCTCCAGTTGGTATTTGGCAGATCTGTTAAAGGCAAACAAATCACAGTGTGCATTCTTGTGCACTACTTGAAGGAACACACCCTGCACATTTTCTGTATGATCAGTAAATTATAGAAGTTATAGCTGCAAACCTATCTTGACTTCCAGATGTAAAATTTACAAATAACGGTCCAAAACGCCAGCTAATGTAAACTGATTAGTGTCCATGAGAGCAAGGGAGCTATTCCCATACTCAGCAGTTGATTCAGCTCATATCACCACTAACCCAGGGCCACTAGACTTGCATCACAAAACACATAGAAAAGAATATTATATTAGCCCATAATAGGAAAAGTATAAAAAAGTTGTAAATTGTAAAAAATTATTCTGTATTTTACAAAAGAAGGTGCTAGGACTTGGTAATAGAATGTTTCCTTTTCACTTTCACAGTTACATATGCCCAGGCAATACGCAACCTACTGAGAAGTAGCTTTTTTCAGTCCTTTCGCCCATCTAATTGTCCCATTAAGCTCTATGGGGAAACTTCAGAGGATAGTGCATGCATACTCCAGCAAGCTAATAAACTTATTAGCACAATAACATTAACATTTATATAACAGAAGTAGGACGTAAAGACATAATTAGGTCTATAGGAACTTGTGGTAATGCAAATACCTATCCATCTGTCTATCTCAGGTCAAGATTCAAAGCCCACTGCAAAGGTGGCTACCGGCTTCAGTGGGTTTTGGGTAAAATAGGGCAACAGACTTGTTAGTGACAGTTCCACTGAAAGGTGTGGAGTAAGTGTTGTACATGTGGAGGGACTGTAGACAGCTTATGGTAGAATAATAGCCTGGTTCAAAGAGCTTCCTGCTTAAGATGAAAATTATTCTGCTAGAAGTGGCTTGCATGAAGAGAAAGTTAAATGACTTCTCTATCCAGTTTCTGCTCCTTTCCATACAAGACCTAATTAAAAGGCTTAGGGATTAATAAAGAGGGATCTAGGAGGGAAATGCTAGCCCAGAGATCTAGTGCAGACCAGACTGCAGTAGCTGCACAGCCTGCTACTCCTAGTACAGCTGCTGGCCTTTGGTGGTTGTGGGACTTCCTTGTGCTCCCCTGACCCTGCATAAGTGAGAGGTACTGTAACAGCAAGTGTCCTACCACTGCGGTGCTCATCCCCCAGTACACCACCGTTGCATCTTCTGTACTGTGGAAAGAGGGAACATATTGGTTGGAAGACACCTTGGATGGCTCCATTTCTTCCTACCCTCCCATGACTTAAAGAACTGTGAAGAGTTCTTCTGTATTTAAGGTCTTCTGCAGTTCTGAAGCAGAGGGCATGTTTAGACCCTTACTTCTTAAAATACCATTTTGAAGAAAATGACAAGACAAACCACCGTTCAGAAGAAAAATGACTTGAAGGAGCTGCAGTATGCTCTAGTCCCAGACCAGTTCTCTTTCCCCTTTGCCTCCTTACTCATTCAGACTGCAAGTCATTCAGAAATGTTGTAAACACTGCTCTCTACAGTCACACAGGCAAAAAACACTTTGAATTTAGCATGAGAATAAAGTCTGCCGGAAGCATCAGAGGTAGGATGTCAGTTTTAAAACTTACTCATGCAGTGTGACTCTCTTTTTTGCAACAGCTAAATTCAGTTACTCTGCTGTATATCGGAATGGCAAAAGTTATTCCCCTGTCATCTGTGTAGAGGAGTCTGGCAATACTTCTAAAAGCACCTACTGGAGCAGAACCGCTTTTCTGCTTCTCGCTGCCTAACACAATTTAGATTTCTGGTACTCTGGCAACAGTAAACACTACAGGCTTTCTATTGCACAGGAGAGCAGATTCCCGGAAAGAAAATCAACTCACAGGTTTGTGTCTTCTTAAGACAGTGAGACACAAGCTGTGACAAGCACCTGGCTTGAACCCTTGCATAACACAGGCTGTAGAACCTGATCTACCAATTTTATGAGACCCGTGATTACTCTTTGGATTACAGCATGTATTTTTGAAAAATCTGGCAGTGATTAAAAAAGACCCCCAGGTGATGAGTATCTACAATATCCTTAGGAGTTGTGAAACCTAGGTGAAATATTTGTCCTTGGCCTGTATACAGAATGCCAATATGAGTGTCCCTGTCCAGTGAGTTCATGATCAGGAAAGCCTGAGAAATGGCCAGACTTATGCTGTACAGGGCAAATATTACCCTTGAAGACAACACAGGCAAAGCTAAGAAAAATACTGTTTCAGATTTCATTTCTGTTTCTGACAATTTCTGCTGGTACTCATGGGACAGTAGGAAAAAGTCCTGAAATTCACTATGCTAAATGTTGTTCAAAAACATAGAAGTAGTGGACTGTATATTTCACAATTTAAGAAAATAAGCTACATTTTTATTTCTGTGCTTTGTCAAAAGATCAAGCAAACAGTTTCAAAATCTGCCCTCAGTTATATCTGCAATCATTTTCTCAGGCTATTTTCCTGATGTGCTGGATTAATCTCACTATAAAGTACAGGCGTATACATCTGGAACCATTCCATTGCAAATGATGCCGTGAAAGGCCGAAAATCAGGACGAAAATCACCTAGTATAAAGTAACTTAGTCCAGAAGGTAACACATTTCATACTAAACCAGAAGTAGAGTGAAAATTAACATAACTAAGAAATCCAAAGAGTTTAGTTCAAAAGGCACAAATTTAAATTTTCTTTTCCAGGGAGGCACAACCAGACCCATTACTGTACTATGCCAGAAAATACACTGCCACCATCCACCACAGACTTTGCATGTCTTCCCAGTGAAATGGATGAGCAAGACCAAGGTCTACCAGCAGGCTTCACGTTCTCTCAAGCCAAATCTAAAACCGGTGCCCGGTGGCAGCAGCAGCGGGTGACTGTCCCGGCTGTGAACCACCAGGTCTGATGTGCAGGAAGGGACAGGTGGCACACGGACATGATGTGTGACCAGCGACACTCGGGTGGGGGAAGAGCCGGGCATGGAGGAAATCCCTGCCCAAAGGCCACTTCTCCCTCCCCTGCACCTATGCCGAGCCTGCAGGCTCTCCCAGAAGCGCTGGATTTGTCCAGGGAAGCCTCTGCCTTTCCCACCCACTGCTTTTACCTCCACAGACACAGGGGAAGGTGGGAAGGGGACACGTCAAAGTGGAAGGTTCTGGCTTTCAAAGCAGGGCTCTATTTTCCTTCAGTTGTTGCTGTGGCTGCTGAAGAAATGGGTGCAAAGACCACGGACTCTGAGAAAAGGATCCCTGACCTGAGACGGAGATGCTTGCACTGACACCTCAGGCCATGGGATGGGATACAGAGCCTGAGGACCACTTACTCCTCAAAATCCAGTGCTTCAAGTCTTGCCCCGAAGCTCACACTTGCCACGAGTCCCATAGATATAACATGGCTTTATTTTGACTTCAGTCTTTCTGGTACTGAGTACAGCTTTAACTCTTTTCTTCCTGGGCTCCATAGCTATACAACACCCTCCTGCGCCCAGAGTCCTGAGTGCATTAGAAATAAGGGCTCTTAGGACACAGCCCTCCTCCACAACATTGGCGTGGTTTCAGTGCTATTAAAAGTGGTTACGGATGGCAGCCATCCACCTGGGAATACCATAGCAGCAGTACTCCCAAAGGCACTATGTTACAGGCGGACACATTCCCAAGGGCAGCTGGTGCCTTGGCTCTCTTAGAGCAGCAGTGCTTCTGCTTTTTGGCCCAGCATGTTTCCCAGTGTGGAGGAGGAGGCCACGTGGCCAGAGTGACTGTCTGTGCTCAGCACAGCTGCCCTGCACCTCCATTGGAGGTCCAGCCTCAGGTGCAGGAGCTCATTGTGCATACACCAAACTGGATCAGGGTAACGTAATGGGATTTGGACAATCTGAATTTTACTTGCTAGTTTTGTTACTGACAGCCTTTGTTACCGAGGTCAGATCGACCTTTCTGCATCGTTTCATCAGGTAGAAAAATACAGAGAAATACAGGTTATATTTTCCCACCTTTCTTCTCTGCCTTGTCTATCTGCTACGTTCTCTAAGGCAGTGATTTCCCTCAACTGCATGGCTCTTGTGTCATCTAGTTAATACCGAAGTCCCACTCTGATACTAACATTAGTCATCTCCAGCTACCTCTCAGCTGCCACAGTGGAGGAGAACCACAGACATGAGGCCTGGCTGAGCTGTAGACATGACTTGTTTTATTGATGCATCCATCTATTCTTGGCCCAAGGTGTTCACGCAACGTGCAGTGTGGACCCCTTCCTTCCATACCAAGAGGTGGTAGCAGGAAGCGGTCTCCACGACAGCTCACTCAGCCTTAAGCAACACGGGAGATCAGGCGTGCCTGTGCCACCTAACGTCATAGCAATGTGACTAACAATGCCCCGGGCTATTAGGAGATGGGCTTAGCTGAGGCCAGTAGGTACCTATATTAACATCTTCAATATTTTTTATTTTCACTACACTTAGTTGTACACAACATTATGGCATTATGATATGGATTCTTAGAATATGGTAACACAGGAACTTCAGCACTGGGAAGTATTAGGTCATGTGACTGTACTTGTCCCTCAAATTGAAGTAATACCCTGGATGTGACACTTCATTAGCTTCTCAGGAATTAATCTTGATGTCATTACTCAGCATCCAGCCAGTCTTTCCTCAGGCAAAACTAGCTGCAAAGTCAAATTACAGTAGGAATAATGTATGCGTAAGTCTTAAGTAAGGAGTGCAAGATTGAGCCTGTTATCTGTAAAGACACAGGTGCTTCTTCTGATTTTTTTTTTTTTTAATCTCATTCACATTTGCAGAAACCAGTTGTTTTTGCTGGAGTTTCAGAAGCCGGTTCAGTGTGACTGGAGAGGCATTTACTACTTACACGCCTGTGACGTACTTCTTGCTTTAGACCTAGGTCTAAAAGCTAAATATAGCATTACAGATTTGAAAATCATAGGTACAGGTGACACAGCCAGAAATATTAGCAACAGGAACATACCTGAGAATACTCTGTTATGCTAATCAGAATGAGAAGGTAAAGACAGAAGGAAATGATATCCCCAAGGAAGTAGTGTGTTTTAAATAAAAAGGAGGTTAAAAGTAGACCAAAGGCTCCACGACGGCATAACCAACAGTGAAAGGGTAAAAAGGATGTTTTCGCCTCATGCTTGGAAGATGGAGTAAGAAAGAAATGGATATATGTGATTTGAGCACATATGAGTTTTGAGCACTTCACACCATCGATGCTGTGCTTGAATCCTGATGACAACACAGCTACCAGGTTCCTTTAGAAACCATCAGCTCTCCCATCACCTGGCCAATTTCAGTTGTCTTGTGACAAACTCAATAAACCGCACTTTCTCCACCACCTCTCTTTATCACCTCATTTCCCAAAGCCTGATTACATGACTTAATCTTTGGTACATCATCTCTTTTCACATTTGCAACCAAGCCAAGGAGAACAGCTGTTACTGACCATGCCTAAAAATCGACCAAAGCATCCTCCAGCATGTGGATGTATGAGGACGCTTACCAAAATAAACCGCCAACTAGATGACTTGAGGAAGAGATTACCTCAACCTTCCCAGGTATAGGGGTGGCTGTGGGTGTGCTTTTTACCCTCTGCCCAGAACAAGCAGCCTACCGACAGTATTGAAAAGGTTCAGTGAACTATTTTATCACAAAACAAAATCATAAAGTGACGCTGAAATTATTAAGTCAAGCTTGCATTACTTGGAGGTAGTTGGAAGAATGGGGTTTACAAATCTAGCGAAGTTTCCCAGATATTCCTTTTGGCCCTAGAGGAATTACAGTAGCGCAGGGAAGGATACGGCACTAATTTAGCAGCCGTTCATAAGTCCGTACAGCAAGCTAACTTTGGAAGACTGGTTTATAATTTGCCATGAGTCACTTCCTCCTTCACACTCTGTGGGCATCGTGCATTACCCGAGCTTTATTACTAACCCACAGGTGAGTAACACTTGACTGCTCATGACCGTGTCCAAATTTATTAAGAGCTGGTGCTGTGCACTGAAGCATTCAGCGCTCCTATCGCATCATGGCAGAGACAGTGACACTGAAGGCAACCAAACCCCGGGAGAGGCCAGGGCAGGGGTGTAAGAAAATTTCTCAAACTTAATGGGGGGGTAATTAATTTTACCCCACACCCTACCAACGACGGCTTAACGTTCTAGAGAAGCAATACGAAAACCAGGCCACAATCCCTCAGCTTTAGCCTGCTGTGAAAAAGGCACGCACGCGCACAGCGCCCTCTGCGGCGGGGCGGGGGGGGCCTCCCCGCCGGGGTGGGGCGGGGCGAGGCGCATGGCACTGACGTCAGGCGAAGGCGCGCGGGGCGGTGCCCGGAANTCTTTCCCCCCTCCTCCACCGCTCCGCTATGGCGGGCACCACCGGCAACCTGCAGGTAGAGTGACGCCGGCCCTGCCCGGGGCGGGGCGAAGCCGGCAGGCAGGGGGCCGCGGGCGGGAGGGGCTGGGACTGGGGTTGGGGGTGCCCCCGCCGCCCGCGGGGTGTCCTGGGCCGGGTCTGCAGACGGGATGGAGCGCAAACGCCTCCTGGTCGCGGGGCCGGGGACACTGGCGGGAGGGCCGCGGGCTGCCTCTGTCGGCAGCCGCAAGGGGGTGGTGAGGGGACTCGGCTTGGGGCTCGGAAGTAACAGAGGCCACAGGTTAATCCCATTATCAGCACTGGCCTCTGCTGGCGGCGGGCGCCGAGTCCCCGGGGAGGGGACGGGGACCTGCCGGGCAGGCCGTCGCACCAGCCCTGCGGGACGCTGGAGCAGCGGGGCCTGATGTCCCCCTGGGAAGCAGTGTTGCTTCTTGTGGCCTGGACACGTAGTTTGGCTTAGGTTTCTTCTAAGACTGCTGCCTGTAGGAAATCCTCGCCTGTTCTGTTTTTCAGTTTGTGTTAACCCTCAGTTGGGACAGTATAATGAGTTCTGCGGCTGGCAAAACAGATCCAGAAATTACCTGTGTTAAAAATAGTCATTGTCTCTTTGGCTGTTTTGAACTATGATCGTATCTGTAAACTCACTATGGCCATGTAAGCTTATACTGGCAAAGTTGGCGAGATATCTCAGGGTCTAGAATAAGAAGGAGAATGAAACCTGCTTAAGCTGATGTTCTTTCTGAGGGTGATGTTCATCAAACTGTCAAACCATAGCCTGATAAATACAGTTTGTGCCTCGTGGATAGTTAGAGCTGGTCATCTATGCCCTAGTTCATACAACTTTCTAATAAATTATTTCCTGTTTGATAGCAGTGCTCTTCATCGCAGTAACAGGCTAAGATGCCTGCTGATGTAATGAAGTCCTAGAGATGAGAATCTAATACCCAAGTAATAGTCTTCTGGGTATTTACAAAAACAGAGTATACCAAAACCAGGCAATACGTGATGTAGACTTTTTTCTATTTCAGAGGAGCAGGGCTGCAACATGCCCTGTTTTCTCACAGTTCCAGTTTAGCAGGTGGTCTTTGTCATTTGTTCTTTGGATTTAGTGTCATGTGTATCACTGACTTTGTTGTACTGGATCCAGGAGTCATTGGACTGTACTGTGGTAATTTAAGTCACTAAAGGGACTTAAGAACTATAAGAAGAAAGTAAATTCTTCTTTGGGTTAGATTGTGCTCTTTTGCTGGATTTGAATGGTGCGTAGAGGGGCCTAACAGAGCCAGCACAAGGTGAGCAGCAAGGAGGGGACTGCCCATTCGTACATAGTAAACTGCTTATCAGCTCATGTCTTGTCCAAAAAGTAAAAACTAAGTTCTGTTCCAGAGAAACAGATGCTTACAGTGTTCCAACACTTGCCACAACAGAGCCATAGAGTCTGCTTTATTGGATCATTGTTTATAAATAAATTACTCTCTGATTTCAGCTAGATCTGATGAGATGATCTTTACTTCCAAGACAGCAACACAAAGCAGTATAATGAGAGATTTTGCTGTTTCTTCTCTCACGGCTACTGTTTACTAGCTTTGTTTTGACTGAAACACATCAGAGTGTCTGGATAGTGGCAAGAGTATCTGTACTGGAATGTCTAATGAAAACTCCTTGCTGCAGTTGAAGCTCTCCACCTTGCTTCCTGACATTACCATAATTGTCCTAAGCATACTAAGAGTGTTTAGGAAAAGAAGTTGACAGAATGTGGCAAAATACGTGTGGGGCTATAGAAGGCTTAGTTAGTGTTGGTTAACTCTGGCTAACTACCTGCCTTTTTTAAACTTACATGAACTAGTCATTCAAACTGACAGTTTTAATTGTCCTGAAGTGGTATAAACATTCCAAGGAGCAAAGTGTAATAAAAGGTAATAAGCACTTAAGAGCAAAGGAATAACGGTGATACGAACAAATTTACAGGCCAGTGTATGCAACATGATGGCTTAGATCGCAGTCAGTTTTATTTGAAGGTAGCTCAGCAAACAAATTAAAAATCCATCCATAACTTCTCCTAGAACTTTTCTTGATGCTTATGATTTGGGTATGTTTTCTGTCTAGCGGGGTTTTTTCTCCCCCTTCTCCTGGAGTGGTAATTAGAATTTCTCACTTGGATATCAAAAGCCCAAATCCTTCTAGAGAAGCCAAACAAATAGTCAGTCTTTGAAGCTATCTCCCGGCACAGGGTTGGAAAAGTGATAGTGCTAGTTTCAGTGCATTGTAATCACATACTTCCTGTATTGACTCTGGATTGACAGGGTTTACAGATGTCATAACTCATAGTTCAGAGTGTCCGGGTCTACGATGAAAAAACTTAGAACGGATTTCCAAATCTTTCCATAATAAATGCAAGAGATTGGTAAGGAAAACAGCATAGACAAACCAGTAGTAGTTCCAACTTAGTACACAGAAACTTTCTTCTCACTTACACTTTTTTGTGTGCTAGTAAATGTCAGCAGTTTGTTAATCGCTGGTCATAAAAGGATTGAAATACTGTGTCACGTACAAAGCACCACCTAAGACTTGCAGTCAATTGCCTTCAACTTTTTGGGGTGAATGTCGAAGAGCAGAAAAACTGGCCATCAAAAACTAGTCAGAGCAACAGCTTAAAATGTCTCTTTGATCATGCAAAATGCTCTCGTGCAGCACTTAATTATTTGCTTGTGTTACAGAAAGCAATAGACCTTGCTAACAAGGCAGCACAAGAAGATAAAGCAGGAAACTATGAGGAAGCCTTCCGCTTGTACCAACACGCTGTGCAGTATTTTCTCCATGTTGTTAAATGTAAGTGTAATGTATGGGATTATTAAGTAGTGTTTAATAGCCAAATTGCCCAGAGTAATCTCTTACATTGACAAGAGTATTTAAAGTTTTACTTTCATAATCAGTTGATACTTGCTAATTGTAGTTTGACTGAGGTCATATATTTTGCACCTTTTGCCTTTACTGTGTTGTGTGCTTGCTCCATTCTCGTAAGAAATCAGATTACTTGTGTTTTGCTTTAGGTTTTCTTAAAGCAGGGAGGCAGGGGTTTGCTGTCTCTCCTCTGGACTTCTGTAGCAATGTTTCAGGCTGGCCACTGCGCATGAAGAAATGTGACAATAAGTACAGGGATCCCTGTATTTCTGTTGTGCTGAAAACCTCGTGTTACACAAGAAGTCTTTGTTGTATCTACGCAGCATTTTTTTGCTCCTTAACTCATGCCGCTTGCCATTCTACAACCTCTCTGCTGGCATTTTTTGCTCCTTAATGTCATAGTCTTGCTGTTCATCTTGCCAACAAAATGTATGAGATGGATTTGTATGTTGTAATTTTTCTTCAGTTTCCATATGCTCATAATTATTATTTTATGCCTTTCTTTTCACACTTCTGCGTACCTTTTACATCATGTCCAGTGTTTGTATGCAAGGAGAGGGCTTTCTTAATGTAGGTACAGCCCTAATCTAAGTGGGCTAGGGTTGCTTGCCCGACATAAGTGCACTTACAGATCTCCATGATTTGGAAAAAACACTATTTTCTTTATAGTCACTTAGGATAATTTGTGTTTATGACTTCCTATCCATTTATATTATGGACTTTATCAGAACATCGCTTTCTGTGTTTTTAACAATACTAATGTACTTTTGGAAACTTAACACATAAACCTAACATGTTAAATTTTGATTGCTGATTTGAAATACTGTAATAGTGACTAAGAGAACGATGTGGCTGTTGAACCACACCTAACTCTTTCAGATGTTTTATTTAATTTTTTTCTTTATGATGTGAATATCTTTTAAAATTAGCAGGCCATGGAAAAGTAAAGTATGTTTCTAAATAAAAATTAGAAAGCAGCTTCTCGATGAGCTATTTTAAAAAAGAAGTTATTAAGACAATGTATAGCAGCTTGAAAGGCTGACAGAAAAGCTTTCAGTGCCATTGTCCTTAATCCTTTACAGTCAAATTTTAAGCTAAAGCAATGTTCAGGTGTATATTTGATTCCTGGTAGGTGATGACATCCTTCCTGTCACTCTTTCCATAGTGTAGTGGAAAAATAAGTAGTTGAGCTGTTTGGTTATGTGGTGAGCCCTGCGAGAGGTATATTGCTATGATACAAAGAAGACAGAGATTTAGTCTTGTTTTCTGATTGATGCGCATGTGTTTTGCTGTTAACAAAGCGTTGTTTCTCTTCAAACTCTTAGACGAAGCACAGGGTGATAAAGCAAAACAGAGCATTAGAACGAAATGTACAGAATACTTGGACAGAGCAGAAAAGCTGAAAGAATATCTGAAAAAGAGAGAAAAAACTGCACCAAAACCAGTTAAAGAGTCTGGTCCTACTGATGGAAAAGGGTATGTTTTTGGAGAAGGTAAAGCAAAATACTTCCTGAACTCAGCTTATTCTAAAATTCAACTCTTCAAAGATCGTTTTAACTAGTGTTTTTGAAATGTTTCAGATGACTACTAATGCTGAAATACAGTGGGCTAATAAAAGAAAAATAACATGAATTAGCATCATGGGCATTTCTGTGCTTGTTTACTAAAATGTGCAAACAGTTGCATAGGAAATTCACTGAAGAATGAATGCTGTTTCAGACTAACACATGCTTATAGGATTTAATGGCAATGAGCCCGATGACCCTTAAAATTTTTCTACATATGTAGAAATGTAAATACTTACTAACTAGAAAATAAATTCCGACCGATGATTACTGTGGCCCAAGTTTGATCTGTCTCACACTTGATAAGAGGCACAAAGCTCTATGCAGGGTGAAGTTCTGTAAGATGGACTGAATCATTCTAATGCCTTGCTGCTGCTGCTGCTCGCGCTCCACTGCTTTCCTTTTATTAGATTTGTCTTTCATTTTGCGCATCGGCGAGCTGAACAAGCAGAGCCACCTGAACAAGCAGAGCCTGTTTTTGCATTTGCTACTGCCTTTATTGGGACAGGAGAGAGGAAGGGATCAGGATGATACCTTCTGGTGGGATTGCCCTTTTTAGCAGTCCTGAACAGCTAGAGTTGCTCAGTTGTCTCTTGAAACTTCACCTGATTTTCAGTCTCCTTCATTGTCTACTTGTCTCATCAGTTTTATTTTTTGAGATGTACTGTGTTCTGCTGGTTTATAATAGAAGGAGTTGGTAATATCACAGAGGCTACATGTATTTTCATAACCACCACTCCAGTTGTTCACTACCTAGTCTCTTTTTTTCCTTCTTTAACTTCCAGTTTCCTTTGCTCTGACAAGACAAGGATGTAGAGTTTCATAGTACTAGATGGAATTGACGAAGTCCTGTAGCAATTCCAGATAGGGGACAAGTGCCAATGTCTACAAATAAACCTTTTTAGTGCTTCCATGTTGCTAAATACAAGGGCTTTTGTTTCCTAGAGGCTGGCTCAAAGCATGTACAAGTGTGTTAAGAGGGCTCAGGCCCATAAGAGGAAGCTGAAATGGTGAGGAGAGTGAATTGGGAAGAATGTGGTGTAGAAAAGCAGGAATACAATGTTGTAAACTTGTAAAGATCTGAGTGCATCTCAAGGTTTCTTTCATTCCTCAGACTGGTGTTTTTTCTGCTTTTTTGCATTCTGATTTTTATCCTAGGACAGCAGTCTCTCTTACTGTACTTCAACATTTTTCTTGTTTCCAAATCAGGAATGACAGTGATGGGGAAGGGGAGTCAGAGGATCCTGAAAAAAAGAAGCTACAGAATCAACTTCAAGGTAATTTTGAAGCATCCTTTTCTTTAAATAGGGGTGGCTTCAGTCAAGCAAATTCCTATATTTTTGCCACCTAAGTGTTATGGATTAACTTACTCTCTGTAAGTGGCTCAACTACTATGTACTCTTCAGATACAAAAGCCCTTGT
>VYZW01014063.1:24218-35106 GCA_013401315.1 Balaeniceps rex | reverse complement strand
GTACACCAAACTTCCAAAAACTGTATGCACATGAGTCCCGTCAATGTCACTCCATGTGAAAAAAGGTTTGTAAGATGTGAGCCTAAATTAGTACTTGATTTAATTACATAAATCAAATAGACATATTTTTGCTTCCTAACCACAGTCTTTTCTACCTTACTTATTAGATTAGAAATTTCCTTTGGAATAATTTGAAAGAACTAAAACACATTACTGAAAAGTTGCTAGTGTTGGTGATTTTGCAACTAGATTTTTATGAAAGAACATACAAATACTTTAATTTAAAATGTGCACATTGCAAATATCCATTCGAATCAAAATAATTTGAATTCAAATTAAAAATTACTCCTTGAAAAGATCATCAGTAAATTGTTCTACCATTTTGTAATAGTTTAGCACTCAAAATGTCTCAAACTACATTTTCTGTCAACTCCACTTTTCAGCATTTACATTGGGCTATAATCTTCTTACAGAAATATCATTTTCTACAGAGAAATATAGACCCGATAGGAGGATGTTAACTGGGTACAAACGTTTGCTTCTGAGTGCAGAGGTGTATGCCCTTCTGCTGCAACAAAACTAGAAGTTATGTCCATTATTACTCATTACAGGGATTACTAATCTGCACAGCTACCTCCTTTTTCATTGTGAGCATCTCTAAATAATTTGAGTATATATTTTTTATACACTCTGGAAATAAATATCTGCTGCCATCAAATTAAAGTAACTACCAATCAGCATATGTTGGCACTGCAGATTTGGATGAAAAAAACAAATAAACAAAAGCTAGGAAGCTTTTCCTCCTAAACCATTCACTAATTTGTGAATTTTCAACATATGTCTCTTCATTTTCTCTCTCTCTCTCATGCAATCTTTCTAATTTTACCATGTTTTAACCAGAAAAGGATAAGAACCAAGTTAATAGCTGTTCTTTATACTTGTATCAGTATTCTTTTTCAGTGAGACAATAAGACATCTAAAAAAATAAAAACTAAATTATGATAAATACTAAACCACCATTTCTTGTATATATTAACATTTCCTGATAATAAAATTATCTTCTCTTGGATTTAAAGCAGTTTTCTAAATGGAAACAGAACAGCTGCTTTTCTATCAGGGACATAAAAATCTTTTTATTTAATTTCCTGATTATATTTGCTTTTCTGATGATATGCTTTGATTTACCATTTGTACCCTTAGTTATATAACCAAGTTTGGAATAAACTTTAATTCCGCAACCAACCTTTGCTAATGCCAATAAGCTTTGTAAAATGAGCTTTTACGTATAACTACAAGATCAATTATTGACAAATCTAAGATGCTTTCAGACAAACCAAGACAGTGGACTATGCGCACAGTACAACACAGAAACCTGGTAGAGATCCTTGAGCAAACCTTTATGTCTACACAGCACATGCAGAGATACATCCAAAAGGTAACATAGCTACTTTAGCATGGTTTTGCCTATTTTGTATGGTGTTATTCTGCAGTGTGTATAGAAAACCTCAGGGAGTTGTCCAAATGCTATAGAAAAGGTACTCAAAGTGTTTCTGATTCCCTTTTATGGACAGGAAAACAATAAAAGTCTAATATGAAAATAAGTAAAGCACAAAGATCTCACATAGCAACCCTCTGCCAATGCACAGTAATTGCCCAACTTGTCCCACAGAGAAATTCTTTCCCAAAACTTACAGGATTAGGATCCATCTGCTGCTCTGTCAATTCAAAGTACCTATCCAAGCTCTATGAGTCTAGCATGAGTGTACAGAAAGTAGTCTAACCATGACAGCTTTGGATATTAGTGCTAACTGGTTTACACCCCAGAGAAGAGTGCTAACACTGAGAACAACCATGCAAGCAACTTGAAAGAACATCCCTGTACGTTAGGAGAATGAACTACTCAATTAGCAGCAAAAAATATAATGGCTTGTTCAGAAAATAAGAATCTCCCCAAGAGAAAATTAGGCTATGTGGAGCTACATAGATGCTTCTAGTCTCTGTGTTTTTATATTTAAAGTTAACACAGGCATTCTTAAATATACGCCACAATCTGCAGCACAACATACTTTCAGCTGCTCTAAAGTGCTTTTTCATTAGAAATAGGCAGCTCCAGTTACTACAATTTAGCATGCTGGTTAACACAAAGGAACAGCAGAGGCAACCCTTACTCATTTCCCTGAAGGAGAATTATGCATTGCAAAAATATCTGTGTCAGGCAGGAAGAAGTGCAGTTGTTATACACTAGCTCTGAGTTCACTTTAAACTCCAAAGTAATGGCAAAAAGGTTGAGTAACTAACACATAAAGGACAAAAGAAGGATCAGGGACAAATTAGTGGCAGCAGCTTTGTGAAAAACTTTGTGGAACACAAGATCATAATCTTAACTGAATGAGAATTAGGATGAAAATTGCCCTGATAAGGACATCTACAGCTCATCTAAAGATCTAAAATATTTGCACAAACTGCAATAGTAGTAAAGTTCAAATGGTGGATTCTGTTGGAATGGATATGTTTTTCCATCTATAAATATTCCAGAAACCTTGCAGGGAAACAGAAGAATTTAAATAACTTGTCAGTTTTGGGAAGTTAAACAGAGAACAGCTGATTATCTCCAGTTATCCTTTTGCTTCTAAGCACACTTTTATGGCATATTTTATGACATATTTACGACTTTATGACATAATGTAAAAATGGATGTGAGTCTATAGTACGTAATGCATGGGAGTAGAATCTCTTCATATTCTTAGTGCACTGCACAGACACAAGATCACTCACACCGGCATAAATATTCTAGACTTGTGCCCAGTGATGCTACATCTTCCTGCTGGAAATATCTAATAAAAGTTTGAGTTATTCAGAGTAAATCTGGCCAAGTGGTATGACACGGAAGCATACCATTGCCATATTTTTAAATAGTGGCAGTGAATATTTTTCATGACACCACTTCTGCTAAGTATCCTTTAATTCTCTGATTGGATTTGCTAGATTTCTGTGAATGTCACTGAATAAATCAGAACACCAGAACACATTCTCTGAATTTCTGCCACAAAATTAACGGCCAATAACGAGTAGCAGCTACTGCTTTGTAGTAAAACAGACAGATGGTCAGTTAATCTTAGGCCTTGGCAAAAACCAAAAGAGGATATTACTAAATAATAAAATAAATGAACACATCAAATCCAGTCTGTCTTAGTTTGGATACGAAAATTAAACTCTATTCATGTTATTCTTGTCCAAATATCATGAGTATATTATACCAAATAAAATTTCCCAGGGAAGAATTTTCTCAAGCCAGAATTAAACTGTTCATATTGCTCCAGTAATTGCCAAGTAGGATTGATAAAAATATTGAAAACAGGGAGATATTTTAAAGGGAGTCCTCTTTTAAAATTTAAGTGTTCCCTAAAAATTTACTGACATGCTATAAACTATAAAGGTAGACTTAACTTCATTTCCAAGAAGATTTGAGAGAAAAAGGATCTGTGATATCAAATATACAATATTTGTGAAAACTGAAAACAAAGTAGTGATTTTATACTTTTGTTTACATGAAATGAGTTTTCGATTAATGGAAATGTTGATTAAAAATACTGAAAAATATCAAAATGGAAAAAATTTGTTGCAAATACCATGAAATTCAAGTGTGACCTTCCAGGTTGTTTTTATCTCTTCTCTCTGCTGTAAAATTGCAGATGCCTATGTAAGCATGCAACATGCTGCTTCATATGAGGTTTTTATGGGATTAACTCTCAGATTTTTTTTTTTAAATTAACAATTCTATTCGTGATTTATTTTCTTCCTCAAAGTTGATGAAATAATAAAAGCCCTTATTGTGAATGCACCTGTGCCAATACCATGTAGAAGATGCCTTTATGAGAGTATGATTTCCTCCTTTGCAATGCCAGGAGTAACAATTCTGAAATAAAGTTTTATTTAAAGAGGGCTATGCACCTGTACTTCAGATGTTATGTCCCTATTTGTAGCAGTTACAAATACATACATAAGAACCTATAAAACTAAATACATGAAACAATACAAAAGCTAAGTGCAATCTCTACTTCTAGTCCTTCCATTCCCATCCTTTGATAATACCTCTGCTTAATAATAACCCCCAAAAAGCAGTTCAGAGTGAAGTAAAACTATATCCAAGATACCCGTTTTCTTCACTAAGCAAAGTTCATAAAGACTCATAACAGATTAAACACTTCTAGAATAAAAAGGTTGTGACATGCATCTACCACCTATCGTTCTGCACAGCAAAGGAAATGGGTTATTCCTTTGTCTCTGTGGAGATTTTAATACTATCACCAACCACAAATACTTCCAACACTTATGTTCAAAGCCAGAGATAAGATGATAAAACTATAATTTCAATACTTTTAACAGTCCCAAATAAGCAAAAATAAAAGGAGCAAAACTGATGTGAATGGCATGAACAAAGAAGGAATCTCTTAGGGATAATCAGAGAGAAGGAAATATTCGACATTGTATTTTGCAGGACGCTTTTCAGGAAAATCAGTCTTACAGAAACTGGGACAGCTGATTGCACAGTCAGGTGGACAAATGGGGATAAACACAAAGAAATGAATGACACACACACACACACAAATGCAAAGCAACAAAACCCACAAAAAAACCCCATAGGAGGCCCCTGTACAAGTTGTTGAGGACAAAAAAGTCTGTAGCCTACCAAAAACACAGAAAATTATCAGGAGGAAAAGAGTTATACATCAGTCAAGCATTTTTGGGACAATAGGTTGTTTTTAAAATGGGAATTACACCCAAAGCATGGGGATCATCTATCAACGAGGAAGAAATCTGACATTAGGAAGAAACCAAGACTTTAACATAACAATTCCATATTAACAACTAGAATTTGCATATCAACTGTTTTGCTTGGTATCTTTGGAATAAAGATTTGAGGTTGAAAACTCTTATAAGAAATAAAGAAATGCCCTTGAACATTAATGGAAAAAAATATGATTTGCATTGGTTAACTTAAGTGCTAATGAGACCAGAAGTAATGGAAAAAACCTCATATGATTATTGAAATATGCTGGAGAAATTCTATTGCCAGACGGTATATGTTATTGCTTAGGAAGCTAGACAGAAAAGGGAAAATAAAATCCTGGCCAATATTTTTCAACAGCATATATGAAAATCTTGGTCAGGATGATAGAAGAAATCTGCCTTCCACAAGGATTTTTTTAGAAATGCTACTTCTTTCAAATCAGGCAACAGAGCGATGTGAAGGAAAAATAAAAGGCGAAAGAACAATTATTATAAAATGTATGCAGAACTTACATCTTCTTTACACTCACTGGTGAGGCAGCTAGATTCTTAATTAGAATTCAATCATCACTGATTTTCCATCTGCTGTTAGATCTATATTCCAGGTAGATTCACAGGAGGAAAATCCCCCCAAACCCAAGAACACACGTTGTTCAAAGTTGATGGTACAGTACATTCTTCCTAGCTTAAAAGTATAAATTCATGATGCATTCCTAATCTGTCAACAGATCATTAGATTTAAGCTAGCATCTGATTTGAACCAGTACCAGACCCCTCTGGAACCCAAGCAACTAGAGTGAGAATTCAGTCCCTGGGTTTGCTGTGGACCATCTTTTGATTGGTGGAAAAAACACCTAACCACATTTGAAACACCCTCTCCTCTGTTTCTGAACCACATTGGATATTGATGCTGCAAATGCACCAGACTGCTAAAATGTGGCTAAAACCATGCAGCATCAGCAACAAAACTAATTCTTGAAATTTTGATTGCTGGGACTGGAAAAGGCCAGGCAAGTGCTAGGGAACACTCTCACTTCTATCCAATCAGTTTGACCATCCCTTTTTAGGAATAACAACATAGCACAGCTGTTCCAACACTTTAAGCCACAAAGAGAAAATTAAGTAAGAACTCAGCATGAAGGCAAATTCAACTCAGTGCTTTCATAAGCAGCTAAGTAGAGGTTCCCAGTTTTGAAAAGTTTGCCTAGAACAACAAAGAGGAAATCTGTAAAAGGTGATGGGAGATGAATACGCTGGTTTATCATTCCATTTTTCAATATCTTCAGAAAACTACGCACTGATCAGCACTGTAATACACAACTACTAGGAATGAAATAAAACCCAGGGAATAAATCTTATCAGTTATTGTCAGGTTATTATTTTATGGGCTGGGGTTTTTTTCTGTTTTAATATAGGGCTATTTTATCACTAGGACAGTGTGAAAATTTCCAGCACCTGAGGCTTTGCAGTTAAAAATCGAATATTTTTTTTTCCAGAGGTTTGCCTGACAATGTCATTCAAAAGACACAACTAGCATCATAGCTCTATATGTAAACATAACAGCCAAATTCTCACTGCTTGTGTTTTTCTTGTTGGTTTGTTTCATTTCTACTTCTTTTACTTTGTATTGTACCAGGAAAATCAACCAGCTATCCCTATCAGTATGGATATACCACAAGGTTCAAAAAAACCAACACAAAACAAAACAGCAAAAAACACCCCTTTCAATGAAGGAAACAACGATGTCCAAACCCCATAAGTAGATGGGTTAGATGGGCTTCATCTCACCTAGTTGTCCTAAAGCAAGAAAAATATAATTGTAAACAAAGACATTGAAAAGAAAAAAAAAAGTCACCCCATCAACTGGGATGGGTGGGAATGAAAATTTGCCCACTTAAGTGTTACATGTAGAAAGCTTAATCAAAGCGTCAAGGCACATCTTCACATGGGAGCCTGATCCAGGGCCATCATACTATAAGTTGGGGTCCAAATCAACTATAACAGCGTCCAACCCCTCTTGACGTGATAACAATAATGACAAAATGGAAAATTAGCTTTTTAGAGTTGAAACCTTGTATTCAAAAGCTCCTCTCCCATGTATTCAAAATCATAACAATGTTGCAACAGGTTTGCAAGTACACCAGCAGAGCTGCCTGGAACAGGCAGAAAAAACCAGAAATTCTGTTTTTTCTCCTCTATATTAGCCCACAGAAGACTGTATTGAACAAATGTCCCTTTGCGTCAAAATAGGTCTGAAAAAATGTCATTATCGGAGACTACATAAACCCAACCTTTCAGTAGAGTGAGCTGACTGCCAAGCTTCTGGGAACAGCATGGAAGATGCAGAAACATCCTTCAATTCATTAACACTGGCTAAAATAAAAGGAGATGTAAGACAATGTTGATGACTTCTGATAATTCCAGCCTTTAGATATAAATTGTTTTTCTGTGAATAAAATGCATAATTCAAAAATATAGGTGATTTGCCATCTTCTTGGTTCTCTGCTGTACTGGAAAATTTTTCCCTTAAGCTAGTTAAAGTATCAGTTAGATTGACAATGTTAGAAGTTCTGACATTGCATTCCATTGACATATAGTTCATTGTCATACACAGACCATCAAAGCTAAGGCTTTGGTAATCTTTTGCAATACCTAGCTGAAGTTATAAAGACCTAAACCAAAGACTAAAATGTAAAGTTGTAACTGAAATAACAAATGAATCCAAAAAGCTGTCAAGAAAATTAAGACCTTCATGTCAGCACAGAACATAATTTCTCAGCTACCTAGGAAGCAAAATAAATTGTGTTAATCGTGTTAAATTTATTGTAATGCNCAACTAAAACATCAGTGTGTTATCAGCATTCTTCTCATGCTAAATCCAAAACACAGCACTATGCTAGCTACTAGGAAGAAAAGTAACTCTAACTCAGCTGAAACCAGGACAGACTTAAAAATTGACACAGAGTATGCATAGTTGTTATCAAGTTCTACAATTGTTTAACATATTTATGTTTCATTACAAATAAACCTTATTAGTCAGTATGTGTACCTAATGAGAAATTTGATCCTGTTTAAAAATCAAATTGAATTTAACTAAAATGCACTTTAGTTCCATGTCATTCTCACAGTTAGAAAAAAATACCATTACAGAAGTTTGTCCCCTTTGATCAGGGTTTGAATCAGGACTGCAATGGATGGGTAAAGTGATCTGGTCTTTGTCTCAGATGATTCTGAATTTGAAACTAGGAGGAAATCAGATGGCCAAATAAGAAACTCAAAAGCAGAGGAAGAAGTATCTTACAAAGCCTTGATCTAGAAAGACCTGGACTGAAGTGTCAATTTTGACCTCAAACATGGAAGCAGAGAATTGGACTATGAAAAAGTTCTGGATTTGAGCTAATTCTACAGCAATCTGAATATTCAGAGAATGAACTCCTCAGCAGGCAGTAAACTAGAGTGTGACCTGATTTTTTTCCAGCACTAATGGAAGAAGAATGGAGCTTGCCAGAAGAGAGAGAGGAGAAAAGTGAGCTGCAGTCCCTTGAGAAGAGTAGCTTTTGTAACAGTACAATAGGAATAGCATTTTGGAGACACGCTGAGAGCAGGGAGAAGGCTGGAACATATAGTTCTCAGTTAGTCACTTGGATAACTGTCCAGTCATATTTACCAGGAGCTTTGTGTGTTGGTTTTCTGAGTTTGAGGAAAAACATATGCTGGCAAAGAGAGTACTGGAGGTCAGTTTTCTACCTGAACCAATTCACACAAAAAATTTATAATCTCTGTCCTTTCCTTTCCTACTATCAATGAAAACAGAATACTGACAGAGGCTTTAAGCTGCTGAAATGCTTTAACTGTGCACATTCTTTCTTAAATTCTTCACCTTTTGCTACATAGGATATTTAAAATTCAACCAGTGGCTGCTATAATAGTGTGTTTATCATACAATGCTGCCATTCAGCCAGATTTGCATATCAAGCAAAAGAGGTGTAGTAGTTTAATCACTTGTTCTGGCATGCAAGAGATTAATATTAATTACTGTCTTCCAAGTACCATTTAGCTTCTTAGCCTTCCTGGTGCTGATTACTTTGTAGCACTTTTGTGCAAGGAGCTTGTTTTACATTTATTTACAGTACATGAAACCCTGGAAACATGTCTTGTGTGTTTTGAATCACAAGCCAAATGATATACGGGATGCATAAAACATAGAGTTGGAATCTATTTACTGCTAAAATATGCCAGTTAATATAGTCTCAGTATAGGCATATCTTATTTAAAGCCTCTGCACAGAACAATGTTTAAGTCTAGAATTAACAAGCAGTTAATTAAAGTGCCAAAGTATATCCATCTAAGAGACAGAAGACTAAATATCTTAAATTAACACAAGATTTATAAACACTTCTTTGCCACTACCCTTTCAAAGCCTGAAGACACAAGGTAATGTCTGGATCCACAAATTGGGTCGAGTATACCAATCTCTCTTCCAAAGTGACTATTCTATCAGGGACAGGGGAAATAAATAATCAAACAAAACCAGTACTTTCAGCTCCTCCAAAACAAGTACACAATTAATGTTCTGTCTGTTTAAACAGTACCAGTAATATAATACTAAATCAGAGTGGATTCATTTCAAAGTGGTAGCATTCCTGCCTTTCATTTTCTAGGGAGTCAGAAACCATAACAATTAGCATGACAAAAGAAAAATGAAGAGCTATTCTCAGATGCTGATCTATAGCCTATTCTGTCATCAGCCAACCAGGAAAAAAAAAGCCTCTCCACTTACATTTAGGCTCGTACAGAAGCGCTTACATTCTGATTGCAAAACTGAAATAATCTACATGCCCTAGCAATTGGAAGTTAGTCACTGTTAGAACATTATAGGAAAATAGTCATATAGAACAAGTCCCAGCTTTCAGGTTTAATGGTTTTAGGGAACATATATGAGATTTTGTTCTCTATGAAGAAATCAACCACATAACGATCTTATCAAGAATAATTTAATCCAGATCAAGAAAAATGTTGTGAGTTTGTGATGATGGAAAACATTTCTAAAGGAAAATAATGTTTTGGAAAGGGATAAGAAAATTAGATACATTGGAAAAAAATTCATGGGAGGATTAGGAGAGAAAGTGAATAAAATTAAGAAATCCAGTTCATCTTATTCTGAGAAGTATGGGCCACAAGAAGTATCCATGTGTCACAGCTGAAGGAAGGAGCTTGTCAGTATCATGCAAGTTTAGCCAATACAGAATTAAAATACCCAATCGCAGATAATGATGTTCAAAAAGTCATTTTAGGAGAACAGTTTCTAGCATTAGATTAAACAATCCAGAATATGCAGCAACAAATAAAATCAAATGAGAAAACTGTTCATGCCACAGATAAAAGACTAAAGAAGTTGCCCTTCATACAGCTGAAATGTCAGCAGGAAAAAAAAAAAGTAAAAGAAAAAGCAATATAATAGGTGGGGACTATACACCAAACCTAACATCTATCAGCTGATGATCTTGATGAGGTATACAAATCACTTTGTGAGACACTGCAGGATGCAGAACTGGTAGCTTGTGTAATCATGGAAAAAATTCTCCATTATAGAGTGAGTAAGAAGGCAGAGGAAGTATTACCAGGTATCATCATTTTAGTCTAGCAAAGAAAAGATTGAAGGGACACAGGATAAGAGTCTTCAAATATCCCTTCAGCAAAATAGAAGGGGAAAATGAGATCTCTACCACTGATAAGAAAAATAGTAACAAGGTTTAAGTTGCAGCAAGAAAGCTACAAGACAGACATCAGGAAAAGCCTTCTCAAAGTACACAGAGGTAAGTGATGGAAAATATAGTTTATAAAGTTTGTAGAATTTCTTACACTGAAGGTTTTTATGGATAGGTTCAGCCATTACTGATAGACATTTATAGGCACATTTGATGATAGACTGGAGTGGGAGTTCATGTCACCTTAAAGTTTCAGAGCTCTATTTCTGTCTACTTCCCCAATCATTAACATCAGAAGAAATAATTCTACTCTGCAAAATAAACAGATACTTCAAGCCAATAGCATCAAATTTAAAAAGTCTCATTATTTTTATATATATAAAAACTAT
>VYZW01014063.1:12706-23846 GCA_013401315.1 Balaeniceps rex | reverse complement strand
ATATATAAAAACTATATATAAGTTTTTATATATATAAAAATATATATAAATATATATATTTATTTGGAACCTACATGGAAATAAGAGGGACCCTAAGCAGTCTTATTATAGCTAATCCATGTCAACCTCACTGGTTTCCTGTAAGACTCCAGATAACTTTTCTAAACTAAAGGGTATATGCTGAGGTGCAGCATTGTTAAATTTTCTTTTTTTTATTAAATTACAGCATAGACTTGTCACAGGAAATTCTCTTCTTTGCTGTTCATCAATCACCAATATCAGGAGAATAAAATTGGATTAAATAATACATGAAACACCAAAAAAATATTTTCACAGACGCTTGTGTGAATTTTCACATGCTCTTTTCTTCAACAATGCACATAGCAATGAAAACAAGAATACGCTTTTACAGCTCTAACACAATAGAATACACATTTGTTGAGATGGCATGTTAAAGATGCAGCGTATGAATCATTTAGACTGTTTGAAGCCATAAAAAATCCATTTGATTAAATTTCTTAATCAATATAAAAGAAATAATGCAACTGCCAGCAACACCTAGCTCAATAATGTTTAAAATAGTATGTAAAGGAATTCCATGGAGCACATGAACTGCAACTGTTCCATCAGTGTGAGTTATAGCTACAAGGACAGCACTAAAATCTCTAAGGCACATCTTAATTTTTTGATATAAAAGGAACCCCAAACATCTATCTTAAATACCAGTCTGGTATGTCTCCTCACCCAGAACATCAGCTTTGCAGTCTGTATAATGCCACCGTTAATATGAGCTTCTCATCTCTGCACAGTGTTGCCTTTATAAATTTGGCAAAGTGGCCTCTACGTCAATCTGCCCTCATAGAGTCCATCCGTCTCATGGTTAACTGAGAAATCATAGCTACACTTTGAACAGTAGATAAGAATAGAAGGGGATGTTTCTGAAATGTAGGGCTCTCTTACTCTAATCGCTGGCATTGAGACTTAAGAGTTGGCACAATGGAGGCTTGGAAAGACATTCTTGCCAAGCTAACTTCTTCCCTTCTAGCCAGTACAAGGAAAACTCAAAAACATTAGGTCTACTTTTTGCCATCTTGCTTCAAATTAATTTTCATTTATTGCACCTGTCTCTCCCAGAGGACAACCCATGGTGATTATGTATGTGTATCTACATGTGTCATATAGATTGACTTTACAAAACAGCCATCCCCTACTCTACAAACAAAGTCAGATTTGAGTTTTCAGTGTGCAATCAGTGATGACTGGTGTTCAAACAATAAAGTTTTAATGAAACACTGTCTCAGATAACCCTTCCTCCTCTAAAACCAGCAGTATAAATACTTGGAAAACTTGGTGGGTGTTCTGACTGCAGCAGAAGATTGTGGGAAGAGAAAGACTGAGAGAGAAACTGGCAAAGATGATTAATATATGTTTCTGAAAGAAATAATGCCTAAAGGTTAGCTGCTACAAGGATAAATTGCCCCTAGAGGGGACAGATTCTAGTTACGGAGAAATGAGCTATCACTTTTGGATAGCTTAATTTATAAAAGAAACAAACTTCTGAGCCTAGAATTATTTATAGAGAGATATTACAAGAAATATGTCCAAGTTGTTAATAATCATGAAAGAGAACAAGGAGATGTAATGGTCAGTTATCTATCAAGAGATAATGAGGGATGAAATGTATCTTTTGTTTAAACCAGCTGACAACTGTCACACACTTTTTATATAAAGAGAATTTCAAAGGTTGGAATATTTATTCTCTTAGAATTGGTAAGATTATCATATTAATTACTGATGGCAGTATGTCATTTGTGGAAGTACAGTGCCGTATGTACTAGAATAATGTCAACGAGATCTGTGAAAATTACATGAAATGCACATTTTCAAAGACTGTTAATAATAATAAGGTACTCTCCTAGTCAAAGTAATCCTAGAGGGGGAAAAAAAAAGAATAACTGAAAGCAGTATGCTGTGGAACAGGCATGATGCTTTTAAGTCTATAAAGTATACCTCAGTGGAAGGTATCCTTTGCTCTTCTACATGAAACAGCCCTCCCAGAGGGAGGGACGAGATGCAGTACACTTAGCAAGGCCAAGAACCTCTCATAGACCAAAACACTGCTGGCCCCATTTTCCTTTACACGGAAACAAAGGGCAGGGTATTAAGACACCTTCTCCAGAGTACCACACAACTGCAGAAGCAAGCCCTTGGCATTTTCTCCCCAACATGTCCTAAGTGGAGTTGCAATTTGATAGTGAGATGACGTCTTTGTATGTGCGTATATCATGTTGCACAGATGCCTGTGGACAGAGTGTTTGTTAAAAATAAAAAATAATAATTCACCAAGGCCTTGAGACAGGGTAACACTTACTTGGGGAATCAAGCATCTCAAGTAGGATGGTCAGGTGCTGTCTGGATGGTGACAGGAGTCACTGTTGCAGGGGTCCAGGTGGATCAGGAAAGAATCCCTGAACCTTCCAGCACTTCAGCTATTCTTGTCGTGTATATATCTGTCATGGAGCATCAGCTAAGAAGCTTACAAACAACAGTTTCTACTAAACCCCTCAGAGCAGGCAATCAGTTACCACAGTTTTTCTTCCGTTCTCCTCTCTTCCTTCCCTCTCATGGAGGTTGAACTCCCATGACAAATGAGGATAAATTTCCTTCACAAAACCAGATGCTTCCCTTCTTCTCTTCTGCTGACTGGCTGAGGCAGTCTTGCACTTCAGAGGCTGAGATGGGTGAACACAGCCAGAGATGGTGATTCTGGCCAAGCATGCGAAAAATATTTAGAGCTTCTCACTGGAAAGTCGCATCGGGGTGCTGGACAGGTACCAAGATAACATGTCCTTTTACAGCCTTGTTCAGGTGCAGCTGTGGACACTAAGGTCCTGCCGGGCAGCAGTGGCACTGGAACTACCGCTGTCAGACAGGTCAGTGGCAAACTTGGTGTAGGGAATGAAATTTCTTCCCGAGGTCAGTCCTCGACTTTTCATGTAGGCTTTGTCAGGGCGCAGGCAGGCTGGCAGATCCCTGGGGCCAGGAGCAGCGGGGGGTCCCCAGAGTGTCAGGGCAGGCTAGGGGGGCACCCAGGGCAGCCACAGCCCTCAGCACCTCCCTGGGACAGGCCAGGATGTTGGTTTGTGGGTAGGCCCAGCTCGGTGGGGTCTATGGCCAGGCAGGGCAGGGCTGTGTGGAGCTGCAGGCCAGGAGAGATGGCCGGCGGGGTGGGGGGCTGAAATAACGTCCTTGGCCATGGGAAGGGTGGGGGGAGGTGCTGGGGGGCTGCACAGGGCCATTACAGCTGATAATGGCCCTCAGGGCCCGGGCATCCAGAGCTGTACGCTGCCGGGCAGTATGGGAACTCTGCTCAGCTACTCTTCTGAAGCCGTCCTATGAATAAATGGAGGGATTCAGCTCCTTAGTCTATTGCCTTTTCAAGCATTTAATTTCTTAATACATTAAAAATAAAATAATGAGTAGCTGACAAGTTATTTTAGCATAATTGCCTAAGGTTACTACTGTTTTGTCTGACAAAATTAAGGAATAGTATAATCATCACTGAAGGGAAAAGCAGTCAAATTGCAGAAAGCTGGTGGTAGCAAGTTAGTGCATGATAAAAATGTTAAACCTGAATTATTTTCGGATACTCTTTCCCCAATATTTGTGATGAATTTCAAAACATAATGTGCCAGTATCTGTTCATATGAAAATCTAAAGATTGAAAACACAATACTGTAACACAGATGTCACTGTAGATGACTTCACTGACCTTTAAGTAATAAAAGCATAGCCTTTTCCTTTAATAGACTCTGGCATTATTATAATTCTGTCCTGGTTAACCACAAAATGTGAGTTATTACATATTTTAATCAGGTCAACTGTGCTAGGATGAGGATTTTAAAACAACCAGAAAGAACTTCAGTAGATTACACAAATCATATTCAGGTCTTGAAAGGTCTGAACAGCAAAAATAATTATCGAGTCTTTTTAAAGGACTTGTGAACGCAAAGTGTGAATGTAATGATTATATTAGAGTCAAAGAATAGAAAAGATTTGAGGATTATTTTTTTGAGCTCCTTGAAGTAAATTTTCTTTCCACTTTGGAGGCAAGATGACTAGATTAAGACATATCACAGATAAGACACCTTGCCAAGGCAGGCAGTCTCCAACCAGTCATCCCTGCATAGCACGCTCTTGCACTGTGTTAAGAAGCAGCTGCAATACACATGCTAAGGGAATCACAATCACAACCTTCAGCATATTGATATGCTTTGCATGCTGCATTAGGAAGGCAAAAGTTCAACTCTCAGTCAGATCAAACACATTCTTGTTATTTACAGTTCCTGGTGTTACCACTTGTCACAGCGAACAGCCCTCTTGTAAGTAGCCCTCCCAGTGATTAGAAAATTGAAGTAACTTTTAATCTTGAATCCCACCACTCCATGGCTTACGTTAATGACTTGCTTAGGTTAGCCTGCTGTGCTGCATCACAACCCAGTACAACCTGTCACCCCTGCCAAACCCTGTTGCAACAGAGTGCTGAGAAACACCCTTGTTAACTGATGCAGGAAGAAAGCAGAGAAAAAATATGTTCTGATACAGAACAAACCCATATGGCACATATCTTGTGCTTCTGGAAAGTAAACACCACCATGTTCTCAGACACAAGAGAATCCTTTTAGTATATGTGTAATAAAGCTAAGCAATAAAGCAGGATTTGGTACTTTGCTTTTCTGAGTAACCTATACTTTCTACTAAATCAACACAGCTAGTGAATGTACAGGTTACACAGCTAGATGATTAGGCGCATTGTAGCCTGTGCCCAGTAAACTCAGTCCTTTACTATAGCAAAAATCATTCCAATCAGATGAGGAACAGTGTTGACATAGGTGGTAGTTTGAGTAGCTTGGGTACTATTGCAAATTCTGGATGTGCTGCAACTAAGTTTTCATCATGACAATCACCATATACAGAGCCAAGTAATCCGCCATTTGCAGCAACATTTCCTTCTAGATGAGGGATGGTTTCAGCTGTTAACTGTTGATCATCCATTTGAGCTGGATACCCTTTGGGACAATGGAGCGCCTGAAAGGAGGAGTACAGGAATTGTTTCACCATATTACAAGAGACAGAAATTGGTGTAAAAACTATGTTTGTTAAGCGTATGTTAAGTCAACTGCTTCTGAAGAGTTAAAATGTGAACATAGAGCAGAAGCAGAATTCAGTCATTTCATATCATAGTTGAAAAATCAAGACTGTGCAGTAAAACTAGCTTGACAGAAGTGTCACAAATTATACATTAAACTACCTATCTGACCAAAAAACAACAATAAACCATCATTTATGGTAAGTGCTTTCTACTTAAATGTTATCTATTACCTCTGTAATTTTACAGCCTGAAAATGCTTCTTATCAACCTGCAGTATTTCAATATCCCTTTCAATATCCTTTGTAAAGTACCAAAAGGGAAACAATGCAGTCACAAAGTGCAGTAAATTTGAATTAATGAGCAAAAAAGCATAGAAAGTCTCTCCTGCTGCATAATGCTACCCTTTCAGAAGCAATCCCATATCACAACAAATTGCACATGGACACAGAAATTCATAATGCTACACCAAGAACAGAACCTCTTTGTTCCCCATAAGATGTTTTACTTGCATTCCTCACCACACACATTCTGCCCTTGGAGTATGAATTGCAGTGAAATAAGAAAAACCTCTGAAAAGTAGCAGATTAGAAACACTGTATGTATGGTCCTAAAATTAATATATTGCAGCTGTAGAAAAGGCTCATCTTCCTCCTTTCTTTCCACATTGGCAGGATCTAGGTCGGAAACTTCTCTGATCTTCACACCCAGAATAAGTAAAGCTGTGCTGCAAATATCACTGTCTTTCTAATTCAACACCTCACACCCCAAGTGTTTGCCCAGGGTATTATCCCATGTTTTATTCCTATAATATCCTTTATTCTTGACTAGATACATGCAATATTTCAACTGCATTTTCCAATATGCAACAGTGAATTCTGCAGAATTATGCTGCAAAGACCAGAGCTTGAATCATATTTCTTTGCTTCCCTCCACATCTCCACCTTTGTCTTCAGAGCCTCTTCACATCATACTTACGTTTCATTAAGATCTGAAAAGCCCAGTCTGAGTTCCAGTATGTTCTTGAAGGCAAAGTCAGAAGTATGTTAATGTGTTCTTCAGTGTGGCACCTTACCCTTTGAAAGAATTCCTCATCAATATCAATGAAAATGTGTTTGAAAAATTTTCCTGCACTAAGAGGTCACTGTAAGCGATCCAAAAATGAAGTGAAGGTATAATGACAATACTGAAAAACTGTTAGAATGCTTCTTTTACCAGTATACCAATACTAACATAGAGTTTCTTCACCTCCCCACTCCTTTCTTATCTACTGTCTCTCATCTTTTACTTCAAACAAACTCTTAGGGGCAGGACTTCTTGTATATGCTGTAGAGAATCTAGAAAAGGACAACAATATTCACTAATAGCAACACATAAGCATAACTATCAGATGCACAGGGAACAGTTTCCTGACATTAACATGCAAGAGGGATGTCCGAGCAATCCCTGCAAAGCAATTAATAGGAAACAAAACCCCTCTAGTTCATACTAATCACTGACCCACAACTGGAAAGAAAAAAAGAGGGTCTGTAACTTATTTTCCTTACCATCAGCAGGTCACACAAAGTAGATGCAAAATAGTCCTGCACAAAAATTTTAAAATGTACTTATTATGGGACAAGGAATTTGATCATTGATAAATCTAAACAAATAATTCAAGGGAAACACACACATCCTGCACATAAAAAAACCAAAAAGCAAAAAACAAACTTATAAAGCTTAGTGATAAGACTAGATTAATTTTTTTTACATTACAGAGCATGGTAATGATTACTGCCACGATGGAAAGATATTATGACTTCCAGCTTCTTAAATAACTTCTCTTTGATAATAAAGCCCAACTGTCATCGAGTAAGGTTGTGGTACTTTCACTAACAAAGGTGGTGTATAACAGGCAATCATTATTACAGTGACAAGACTGAATACATATTACAATAAAACTTCAAACATTTAATGAAATATCAAGTTTTCATAACTGTCTTCCCAAAAAGAATGTTAATGCCATTGAATGCAGAAAAAATTAAACTGCCTGGAAAGTCCCTGGCTTACCTCATTTGGTAGACTGAGAAATCCATCAGCACAGCATGCCAACATCATAGAAAATTAATGTACCATATATTAAAGTGAGAGACCACAATATGTTAAAATTTAATTAAATGGCTATGTTTCTAGTAAAACCACACAAAGAACTATTTTTTGTTTTGCAGTCACTGACAGGAAAATACAGTCAGACATTCCTTCGAAGTAAATTACAAAATAGAGCAACAAGCAACATATGTTGTCTATAAATTAGCTTTTTCTCTCTCCAGCAAAGAAAAGTCCAATAACTAGATATGAACTCTCTTCTTTATTCAACATTTTCTATGGGTTACCTTGGAATGGTCCCCACTTACTTAACTGTCTCTCATGTGTGATTTCTACAGCATTTAGATCCTCTTTAGATTGTAGACAGCATTTAGGGTGTTAGAGTTCAGGGCTTTATATTTCAATTCAGAGACCAGATGTCTTTGTGCAACTAATCCCTAAATACCTTGAATATGAAAAAAGAATTAATTCTGAAGAAATAATTTAATATCCAAAATCTTCTAGTCTATTCTGCCGTCAGACAGAAAATATTGAATGTAGCAAGATTAGATTTGTGGAACTGAAAAGAAAGAACCATGGAAAATGTGTTTCCTGTTTTATGTATTTAACAAATCCACTTGTGTTTTCATATATTACATGCCCTCATCATAGATGAATATTACACAAAAATGAAACTTAAATAGATTTCTACTCACACTTTGCTGTCAGTCACCTTCCAGCCTGGCTTGGTCTGCTGTTCATCTCTTTTTGTTTTACTCCCTAAATGGAATATTGAAGGAAATTGTCAATTTTGTAACTCAGAAGTGCTATGCAGCAGAACTCAGATCAAATCAGGTTTCTATACTCTCAGTTATCAACCACAGGCATTTTTGCAACATCAAGCCATAAGAGTTTCAGTATTTAAACAAAATATTATCACTGTAATCATTTGGTTACATCTGGTCTTACACATTCCAAAATTTTCTGAGTGAAAAGAAGGAAAATTTCCTCATATTCTTATTTGTTCACAGCAGAAACATTAATCCACATGGAAAACCTTTGAGTTACCAATAAACTGATGATTTTTTCTTAGTGTGGATTATCACTATATGTAACGGCCATGACCTCCAGCTATAAAATTAAATTCTTTCAATAATTATTATGATGGTGCCTTAAAATACCTATAATGATTTTTTTCAGTTGTCTCTTAAATAATGAGTTAAGAGGCTTTCATATAAAATAATTTTCCATATTCCACATCATGAGATTCCCTTTGAATTTTCATGATTAAATAATGCAATGGTACTTAGCTTATTCAGAGAAAAGTCGCTGCAAAGATTTGATAACTTTAAGTCAGTCTTAGCATCAGATTCTCAGTGCAAACATTTGTGACTCTGAATTAGCCTATATTCTACAATATTTGCTAATAATTTACAAATATTTTTGCAAGTATTCTAGGCAATATTCTTACTCGTAAGGGTATTCATAGAGTACGGAGAAATATGTTTACTTGAAAATGTGAAGGCATTCCAAGGGAGTATTTTGCAATGATTGTCCATCAACCAGTGTCAAACATAATCGTTGTAGGAACACAGAAGAGGATCCAAAGTCCTGCTATAAATTACCCTTCATTTCTCCCTCTCTTTCAAGCAATGTGTTTTGAAAGATTAATCCTTGCTTTAACATAGCTTAACTAGAAACGATTCAGGCTTGATTCCTGACTCTTAACTAGAAGTGCAGCATGATAACATTGAATGGATGACTTAAAGATCTATCTCTTAAATATGTATTAGCATATATTCTTTGTGGGAGCATTAACTTTTTAATGCACGATATTTACAGAATTATGTTCTCTCTCTCTCCAATTGCTGATGCACCTTTTTAAATGAAATGTATAGTGCTAAATCCCCAGAAAATGTGAACTGATGCTACTTCATTGGCTTTAATAGGTCAATATTTAAGTCTAGTACCTAAGTATCAGGTCAGTTGGTCAGTTGTCACTATGAGTGAAAACTAACAATGATTACAGGGACCATATGAAAGGTAAGGAGAATTCTTCCTTCAAATTATTATCTCATCCTAATGATATTTGGCTCTGCTGAACAAGAGGGTTTTTTTTTAAACAAATATTATAGGAAATATATACTTGTGAAATTCCATCATTTAAAAAACCTACATCATTAGTTGAATTACATTCAGAAGTTTTTTAGTTTTGTTTTTCCTCCACAGATTTCAACTTAGGACCATTGAAACAAGAAATAATAAACAAAACAAGATAAGTGGACATGATAATATTGAAAAAAACTTTGCTACTGTGGCAACGTAAGGAAGAAACTACACAGTTTCACTTTTCCCCAATTAACCCATCACTAATATTAACATATTCCTATGCAACATCTGGATTTAGAAAAAATATTTCATAAAAAAGAAGATTTAACCAGTTCTAGGCACCATATTAAAATACTACGACTTTCTAGTGAAAAATCATTCTAAAGGGGAAAAAAAAAACCACCACAAAACTTCAGTGTTACCAAAATTTTTTAATTTAGAAATGTATCTCTGCCAAGAGCATCATCTTTCAGAAATGCACATTAGTATTTCAGTTGCTTTAGCTTACTTAATTTGTTTTTTACATAAAAATACAATGTCAGAGAAGCAGAAGAGTCAAGGTTTCCCTATTTTTATTTTTAGATTCTACTCAACCTTACAAATGCAGCAATGGCTGTTATACTCTACTGAGGACTGATCTTTTGTGTTTGCACATCAGGTGTAGGGGAGATGATAAAAGGGATTGAAAATTTTAGTCACAGCAGGGCATGTTGCTTAGCCAAAAATATATTGTGGTGCAGTAATGTAAAAAATGTCACAGAAGAACCTTTACATAACTACTCAAAAGTCCACTAGCTACTCTTTGTACTTGTCTTTATAAGGGAAGGTCCTACACCTGAGCAGCCTCAATTCAAAATATAAACTCCCATTTCCTGTCAGAATCTTTTTCAGCTTGATTTTTCTTTTTAAAGGATAAGAAGCCACATTTTAAAATCCCAGATTGAGGCCTCTCCTGTCCTCTTTGTATTCTTCTCAAGCAAAAGACTGCTTATCTTATTTTGTTGCAGCTGTTAATCTTTTAATCTGTTTGCATATTTCTCCCTTTTAATTGTAAAAATGTGTCACATCTTTAGAACATGTTCTAATCTGTATTACTTACTCATTCCAAAGTATCTATGCATTTCATTTTCCAGAGTAAATAAAAAAATTAAAAAAAATAAACAACACTGGCGATTACAAAATAGAAATTATGAAGCATATCATAATTATCATTCACCAAACTTGACCAAAGTGACATTCAAAAATGAAGTTTCAAATGCCAACTATTTTATAATAAAATTCAAATGTATGTATGGTTACTGGGAAATAATATCCCTCTTGGTTAAATGTTGTAAATAAAATTATACTTGAGTAATGTCACACCTATGGGATAATTAATGCATTTACAATAACTTAGATCACATTAAACATGTAAAGGCTATTTATAAGATAATCACAGAGCTACAGTTTACGTTTCTGTGGGCATGGTACAAGCTGCCTATAAACTTGCTTTTCTGGTCAATCTAATAACAGCTAAAGGTCATTGGACAGTAAAGTTCTTTGTCTTGCTTGATATAAGTTATAGCCTTCCATCACCTGGATGGTCAATGGTGCATGGAAGTGAGTAGCTGAAATATTTCATATTGACTTAAAACAGCTGTAGATGTAGAAACATCTTCTTAAAATTAAAATTTAAATGATTTCCTATTGGTACTAACTTGATTAGAAAAGCAAGGGCACAGGAGGGTGGTAAAATGTCTACAGAATAGCAGACTCAGATTTTACATATGCCTTGTAAATGGCTTTTACTTGTTACAAAAGCTTAATAATATCCAAGTT
>VYZW01014063.1:908-12677 GCA_013401315.1 Balaeniceps rex | reverse complement strand
TCCAAGTTAGAGTAACTACATTGCCTTTCCCTTAACTATGACATTGTTCCAACATATTGTTTTCTTCAAAGCATTTAATTTGAATAGAGCAAATTGTTTTTCTTAGAGGTAATGAAATAACAAGGACCATGGTAGATCATTTCCACATTTATCTGGTTGACTGCTCTGACATGACAAATAGCATATAATTTCTGATTCAAACATCAAGCAACTCTAGATTTCGTGACTAAGCAAGAATTAGAAGAAATGGTTACATGCTCAACTTGAACAAGCTAAGCATGAGTCTTCTAGGGAAGACATGGTAAGAAAGACATCCTAGATAGAGTAGAACTACATATGAGTGATATTAAATATGGTCATAAGATTGTCAAAAACTATATTAATCCTAATAACAGAGCAGTAGAACGTACCAGGAACACTGCAAGCTTTTGCGTTTCACATGCACCCCTGCACTGCTGAAACATATCACGACTAGACTGAAAAAAGACGTTGACTAGAGAATGAAAAAGTCCATATACTGTGTAGCAGGACATTCTACATTTAATGAAGAAATCATAAACGAAACTAGAAATAAAATGAATACCATTAATATGGCATAAACGTCTACCTTAGATCTTTAAAATTATCACATTAAACATTGTATAAGAATCCTAGACACTGACCTACTTGCCTACACGAAAGTTCTTCCTAGCAAGGAGGTTAAGACACCACTGAAACAAAAGCCTTTGAATAAATGACAAAAAAAAGGTAAAAAGTAACAATCTGACAAAAAAAAAAGAAAAAACACAAAAGAAAACCCAGTTTCAGGGAACACACCCTGAAAATTTGAATTCTACAAAATTCAAGGAGTACTTTCAATATCAAATTCTTGTGTCCTTACCTACAGAATTGCATATAACTTTCCTGGTCATATTTTGAAAGATTACACAACACAAAAAAGTTCAACTTTGTGCAATTTTACTTGCCATCCATATGTTGGAAATCTGTCAGGATAAACTCCTATATAGCTTTTTTTCCCCCTCCACTACTCAAAAGGGAAAATGTCATCTGTTGTAACAGCAGATGTTCGTAACACACTAATACCAGCTTCCCCATTGTTTAGTTACTTACTGGAGATCACTAATGATACTGCTTCTATCCTGGTCACATAAGGGTAGCACAAAAATGGAAAAGCCTTGCTCTACATGAAAACCAATGTTTTAAGTCAGAGAGAAAACACCATATGGAAAATTGTTTTCTTCTGTGTCATCATCAAACAATTTCTAAATGCTGTTAAAAGCTTCTTATGATTTAGAGATTATTTTTATAGACATTCATATACATGCAGGCACTCCTACATTCTTGATGCAATTGCTAATCAGCTATTTATTTTAATTATTAATCACATAGTTAAATTGCTGGCACACATTGCTTTTTGCAGGCACTAGGACAAAATTTGGCATAAAAATTCTACTTAACATTTACTGGAAGAGTTTTCTGCACCTTGTACAAATGTGTATCTGTAACCCATTCACGAGCTCCATACTACATTTTTCGTCCAGGTTGCATTATCATCTAACATCAGAGCATGAAACATCCTTAATATCTGTTCAGCATTTTTCTGAATGCTTCCCTTGATCTCTTTTGTTAAATTAGAGGAGGTTAGCCTGTATTAAACCTTTTATTTCACCATAGGAATTCTCTAAGTTTTCTGTTGGAGATAACAGCTTGGCCTCACTTTACATCTCCCTTGAAATAACCAAAATAAAGTTTTAGGGCTTGTTGTAGACATCTGAAGAAAACAGCCATATTTTCAAGATTGCTCAGATCCTAGCAGCTCCTGTTTTGCTATGATGTTGCAAATGTTTTTGAAAATTTTGATCATTCAAATTCCGTATCTGGAGAGAATAGGAATACAGAACATGAAGTTCAAAGTAAAGTTCTACTTGTAGGTTTTTTCACGTGTTAAGTAGAATACAAATACAAAGAAAACAAAGCAGTCACTCTTTTTCATGGAATAGTGTGTGTTAACTGCAAAGGACTGTAATCTAAATAGATTCATTTTTTTCTTGAATTAGTTATGAAAATGTGGTGCTGTACCACAATCATACAGCAATAATAAACCTCCACAAAGTGAAGGGACAGAAGAGAAGTTTTTATGGTCATAACAACAGTAATGCATTCTGTCCCAGAACTAATTTTGTTCTTTGTTTTGTTTTTCTTCATTTTTTTTAACTTTGCCATTGGAAATGATAAAATGCTTTTCATGTTCAATGCCACGATTAGAGGATATTCAGGTTAAGTACAGCATATGGCAACATACTTCTCTGATACTTCAGATTAGTTTTATTGTCTTGTTATGTTTCTGTGAATCTAAAATGTGTTCTAACTCAACAACAAATAAACAAAAAGCATTTCTATCCTAAATAACAGTATAACCAGGAAGCCTACAACTCTGTTTATTTAACATAAAAAAATTCTTAGAAACATTTTCAATTCAGTGAATTCATTATAGTCTGCAACAGATATTTATAGTTGCTCGTATTGCAGATGGTATCTTAGGATAATCTTACTGAATTTTTGTAAGAATAGATTTTAGGTTGAATGTTACTTCAACCTAATCTTCTGTCACTAAGTGTTAAATGCTGGACAATGTCATTAGTGCAATTAATTAAGCAGCTAATGCATTGTGCAGAGGATATTGAATTATATCACATTGGAATTGCATAGTATGAAGTGTCATAACCAGGTCAGTTTGAAATGCTTGTATCCATCATTACAACATCATTCAGTGCCACAGACAGACTGAACTAAATCATGCAATGACTATCCAGCCACTAATTCCCTATTTCAGCCTAGTTCGACCTATATATGAATATTCTTTCTTGATTTCCTCCTTGAACATGCGTCCTATGTGAATACTTAAAAGCAGATGTGGTACAATGGTTATACTAGAAAATGTGGCTACATTTTAACACAATCTTTACCAACAAAATCCTTTTATCTATAACTGAGAAATAGGTTTCTGGTAGAAACCTTTAGCCAATACTTCATACCGGTTTGCAGGCGAGCAGGTTAGTTCGATGTGTTTATCAAAATTACTTGAAGACAGGAGGTTATTGCTCCATCACATTGAATGAATCTATGATACTTGAAATGTTTATTCCACACCTTTTCTGTAAATTATTGCAAACTATAAGAAGTCAGAAATCCCAGAATTTTTAAACAGTGTGAAGATTGAAAAGGTTAAAGACATGCAAAGAGTTATATATCTGTTGACTGGCAGGAATGTAGGTTGTAATCACCGAAGTAAATATTCCCGAATAGCATTCAGGAAACCAATTTAGCAATGACATTTTAAGCTTTTACAGTTTACGCTGTATTATGAAATTGATTTCTGCTCTGTGTGTTACTTTCTGAGATTGCATGAGTAGTAGTGGTGGTTACAAGTTTTCTAGTGTAACCTTCTTCCCCCCCCAAATGTTTTTCCAGTAGAAGCTGGTTTTATTTGTGACAAATAATGGCCAGCTTCAAGTAACTTTCCAGTTTGTTTATTTCAATACTTGACTTCTAACTATCCCACAATATTCTGACCTGATTTATGGTTATATTTGAGATTTTCCATTTAAAAAATTCAGATTCAGTTTAGGACAGATAAAAAATTCTCACATATCAAAAAAAAAAAAAAGGGAAGAAAAAAGCCATACCTCACAGACAAATAATTTTACCTTTCTATTGTTTAATTAGTCCATCAGTTATTGGAATTGCATAGTTATTTCAAGTAAAACAAGATGGGTACCTACAGCTGCATGAGTGGAAGAGCAGTGCGATGACAGCTTTACTTTCTTAAATACCAAACTTTAGAGAGTAACATGCTAACACCTAGAGGTGTTTAGTTTACTGAAAGGGACTGAGGAAGAAGTTGAGTTCAGCCAATTCAAAACTGATTCTTAATGATTTCCTTCTATAAATGGTTTTGTATTTTAACTAGATAGTTCTCTAAACTATAGGGTGGCAAGATTCAGATGTTCGACTGGTTTTAGCGGTCTTCAAATGCAAAACAACCTAACTGGATATTTAGTTCCCAGGAACACATGCAATTTTCCAGTTAACATGATTCATGAGCTCTGATTCTGTTTATACAGCGGTCACTCCTAAATTCACTAGCCATGAAATTTGCACCTGATTTAAGAAGCGGTGGCAATATTTCTGCAGTCATACAGACAAATGTAGCATGTACTGTTACCATCTTACTACGTGATGATTTCAATAGGTGCAAAGACATAACATATTTCTTACTTTTCCTAGCTTTTTCTAGAATACTGCCTGACAAAGATTTGGGTTTACTTTTCCTGTCACATTTCAGTAATATGCAAGACTGAAAGAGATTACCTGATGTGCTGAATCTGAACTTATCGTCCTACAAGCATACTAAAATTCTAGTGACCAGCATATTTATCAACCTCCTCTGCATTTATTATGCACATTAGCATACTGTGTATTTATGACAAGCAATTGTTAGAATCAGAATTACTAGGAGATTCTTAATTAAAATGTGATCTCACGATTCCTATGGTTGCTATGGCAACTCAGGCTAAATAAAAAAAATCTAAGTGATACTACATCAATATTCTTTGTTGTTTTAATGTAGGTGAATGATTGCATCACTACATTAACAACAACTCTTCTTACTTTATTGGTATGATTTATTTCTTCTTATGAATGCAGCCTTAGGGATACATTTTATGCTACTTATGCTCTGATCAGAAAAAGTTCAATAAATCCAGTCGTTAATAACAAATACATTCGTGCTATGTGACTGACCTCATGATATTGAATCTGCTTGGGTTCTGATGATGGAAGAGTTTTAAAGAGAAGATCTTAAATTGCCATAGAATTATCTTTGTTCTCATATAAATATTTTAATTTTCTGAAGAGCCTTCCTTTGTCAAACATTTGTTTTCTAATTAAAAATCTGCTATTTGCTCACTAGCGCAAAAGTAGGTTAAAAATAAAAGCTATATTTTCACTATGATTCCAATATTCTACTATCTCCCCCTGCAAGTTCTTTGAACGGAACTGAGTATCATGGCAAGCATCTTACATAAAATTTGTGGTAAAAATTAATGGCAGTTGCAATCTTTAAAAAATAGACCACATAAACATTAGAAGATTTATGACATTTGTGTGTTATCATGCCATCCTACTGTGCTTTTGACAGCGTATGACAATTTAAGAGTCCACTTCTATGGAAGTGACTTAAAAATAGAGATGAAGCCATATAGATATCACAGAATCTGACTCCATTCTTTATCCAGTGAAAAATTAAATGGCAGCTTCTGTTAAGAGTAGAGAGATATGAATGATATACAACTTAGTGATGGAACAACAGTACAGATGAAAATTGCTGCTTCATACTTAAGTAATGTAATTAGCAGCTCACAGCAGGACAGATGAACAATGAGGAGAAAGCTGTACCATAACACACAAAAATATAACCTGAGCTGTTCATTGCACACTGGCTTCTCTTATATTCAAAGAAACGTGAATCCCTGTGGTGTATTGACCCTGGCTTGATGCCAAGTGCCCACCAAAGCTGCTCTGTCACTCCCATCCTCAGCCGGACAGGGGAGAGAAAATATAACAAAAGGCTCAGGTAGGGTCAAGATAGGGACAGGGAGACATCACTCACCAATTACCATCACAAGCAAACCAGACTCGACTTGGGTTTAACTTCATTTATTACCAATCAAATCAGAGTAGGATAATGAAAAAATAAAAACTAAATCTTAAAACACCTTCCACCCACCCCTTCCTTCTTCCTGGGCTTAACTTTACTCCCAAATTCTCTGCCTCCTCCCCCCAAGTGGGGGGGGAATGGGGGTTGTGGTCAGTTCATCACACATGGTCTCTGCTGCTCCTTCCTCCTCAAGGGGAGGACTCCTCACACTCTTCCCCTGCTCCAGCACGGGGTCCCTCCCACGGGAGACAGTTCTCCATGAACTTCTCCAACGTGGGTCCTTCCCATGGGCTGCAGTTCTTCACAAACTGCTCCAGTGTGGGTCCCTTCTACAGGGTGCAGTCCTTCAGGAGCAGACTGCTCCAGCGTGGGTCCCCCACGGGGTCACAAGTCCTGCCAGCAAACCTGTTGCAGCGTGGGCTCCCCTCTCTCCACAGGTCCACAGGTCCTGCCAGGAGCCTGCTCCAGCATGGGCTTCCCACAGGGTCACAGCCTCCTTTGGGCACATCCACCTGCTCTGCATGGGGTCCTCCACGGGCTGCAGGTGGATATCTGCTCCACTGTGGACCTCCATGGGCTGCAGTGGAACAGCCTGCCTCACCATGGTCTTCACCACGGGCTGCAGGGGAATCTCTGCTCCGGTGCCTGGAGCACCTCCTCCCCCTCCTTCTTCACTGACCTTGGTGTCTGCAGAGTCGTTCCTCTCCCATATTCTCACTCCTCACTCCAGCTGCAGTTGCACAGTTTCCCCCCACCCCCCCCTTCTTAAATATATTATCACAGAGGCACTACCACTGTCGCTGAAGGGCTTGGCCTTGGCCAGCAGTGGGTCCATCTTGGAGCCAGTTGACACTGGCTCTATCGGACATAGGGGAAGCTTCTAGCAGCTTCTCACAAAAGCTACCCCTGTAGCCCCCCCGTTACTAAAACCTTGCCAGGCAGACCCTATACAAGCCCCTCCACAGGTATTATAACTAAAAATACCATTACAGAAATTGTTAGGTATAACTTGGGCTACGTTTTTCTCCCAAGTTCTCATTTATGGTTAGCTGACCTTTAGCTCTGAAGAATATTGTGGGTTGTCCTAACATACACACAGATATAAATGGTGCAGATTACACTGTTACCAACCACCAAAATATAGAACACAATATGCATAGGTGAGAAAATTGCTAACTCCAAACCATTGCCTGTCCTTTAAGCAACTGTTGATATGCGACAACATATTTGCCACTAAGGTAGCACCACACACAAATTGGTTGTGTCACCAATTATGTTATTTATTGGTGATCACTTAACTATGGGCCTCTTAGTTTGAGTTTGTTGGTTGGTTATCAAGGTTATCACTCTTCTGCTGGTGCAAACAGGATACAACTAAAGTGACCCACAAGAATTAGACAAGTGAAAGATGATAGAAATATTAGAAATTTTTGCTTATGGACACTTCTACCTTCTTTTAAAGGGGACAATTTAGCTTGTTGCTGAATATATTAAGACAAACAGTTCTGTTTGCTAAGACAAACAGTTATTTTTTTCGTTTCTCTATAGATCCCTCAAATACATAGATACCTTTAAACCTCTTCAATACTGAAAATTCCACAGCAAGGCCACGAGGTGAAACCAATGAAAAACTCTAAGAAAACCTCCTCCAAAGCCTGAGAATGATTTGAACTAGGGTTAATTCCTCCCAGATTAACATGTTTTCATTGCTCATTTCTTCCCACACAATGCTAATATAAACAGATATTTATAGAATCAAACACAGCAGGGATGCAATTAATATTCTTTACATTATGTTTTGGAATGAAGATAGTAAATACATGGTGTTGGGTGTAAGCTTGGTATCAGGTCACCAAGGAAACAACAAAGGGATTATTTAAAATTTGCACTTATTTGCAATCAGAATTTTGGCTTGCTCAAACACTTTCAAGATAGGTTTGTGTAGTAAATTAACACTTATCACCACACAAAGGTTATTCAGCATAATATTTAATTAAACATTTACTTCATTTGAATATTAAGCAAACCTTTAAGTATTTTCTCTGAGCTTCAAATTGAACTATTTTGCAGCAAGCAAATCTGCAAAAATTTCTTTGAGAAAAATGCAAGTGCTGTAGAAATTAGAAACAAAGAATGAAATTTAATTGCTCCATCTATTTTAAGGGCAAACAGAAACTTTAATTAAGTTGCAGGGGGATTGTGATTTTGGAAAATGTATAATAAATTTTGTCAATGTCATGATTTGAAAATTTATTCAAGCTCACACAGAAAGAGACAGAATGCAGAACTTAGTTACATACAGATAAGTTTTCTCAAGTCAGGAGCAAAAATAGTATAGCGTCCTGTTTTTGCTGACATTTGTCATCTGCATGCTGTGATCAGGTGAGCTTAGAAATATGCATTGGGGTTTTTCACTTCTTATCAAACATCACAGGAAATATTATTATGCATAACACTTTTTATATTTACAGGTCATTGGCTTGCTTGTTTTTGTGACAACTAGAGGTTGATAGCAGTTTGCCCTTTGTATGAACTGATCCGATGCTTACCAACAAGAATGTGATTGCAGGCAGTATGGGTGTGAGGGTGAGCCGAAGCTTTTTCATCTTTTTCAGAACTAAACAGTATCTTGCGAACAGCCTATCAAGTATGTTACAAATCTTAATACTTGAGACTTCAACAGGAAAGAGTACATTTACTTAAAAAACATACGTGAACTAAAGTTGTCAGTGTATCACAGATTATGTTACTTCTCAATGCATATAAGTAAGGCAATTACCATTTAAAATATGCCTTACAGGTGTTAAACACAGGTATTATGGAATATTTACTCACACTGAATACAGCTTTACTATACAAAGTGACCATTTCAATGGAATATTTTCCAGAGCAGGATCAAAACTTAGCTCCTGACAAACACTATGATTTAGCAAAAAGCCAAGAGTGTTTTTCTAAATGCCAGTGTATGTATTTTTAGATGCCTGTTAGTACTGATTAAATGAAATTACAAGTTATTAAGTCAAATGAGATTTTCCTGCTATTCCATTCATTTGCAATGCTATCTTCTCTGTATTTGGTTCAGCTACAGTCAATCCAAACTATATTTAAAACACAAGCAAATGGCTGTTCCCTCACTGTGTTTCTGAATTAAGCTTGGACTATGCACATCCCATGTTCTGAAAACTCAGTCACATGAAAATGCCACATTAACACAAATAATACTCAAATTGAGAAGCTGTCACCTCCTTCCACTGCCACAAAAGACAAGTACCATGCATCAAATTTTGTTCAGTTGGAAGTATACACACCAGTTTTAAATAGCTAATTTAGAGAGCTCAGGAATTAAAATAGCCTGCTTAAGTTTCTTATCTAACAATTTTAGTTAGATTTTACATTCCACATTGTTGTATGGCCAATACCTAAGCAGACCAAAATGTAAATAGTATCTCTCTGCAAATGCATTGTCTCGGTTTCCAAGAATTTTCAAGAAAAGGGTCTTTTGAAAGATGGGTCCTGATGGGTCCTTCTCTTCTGTCGTCAACAGCTGTATTTCATGACACATAAAACTCTGCTTTATGATTAATTATTCCATCCACCAAAAATATGGAAAGATAACAAAAATCCAGATAAAGGAATTACATACCTATAGGATTCCTGTGTCACTATGAGTCATCAAGATCTGACCACTAAGCCAAATCCTTTAACCTCTTCCTGCAGGAAGAGGTGCTGCAGGAAAGGAGGCAGCAGACATGGAGACAATGAAATGGATGGTATGCAGCGCTTTCTAGAAGACAGTTGCAAAGAGTTCTGGGATCTTTTTTGTTCTGCACAGCTCTTTACTTGGAATTTCTGAAGAAACTGTTCTGCTGTGTTTGTAAAAAGAGGACAAAAAGAATTGAGTAGAAGAATTCTATTCTAGAGAAACTGAGCTCTAATGGAAAGTATAGACTTGTATCTTGGGGTGGAGGAAAATCAACTATGAAGTTTTATATCTCATAAGACTGAAGTTGCAAATAAGTATGTAATTAAAACAATGGGTAAATTTTCCTTTGGCAGAGAACTAGACAGTCAAAAAGACCAGTTACTAGAAATTAGACCTACTTCTCCAATGCTGATTTTGGACACCCAACATACAACTTCAGGGAAATGCAAACAGAATTCAATTCATGCTCTTTTGAGATAAATGTCAGCTTTGCCAATGAGATGAAGTCTATAGCCAGTAGAAAAATCAAATATTAACAGAGAAAGGCCTAAACTGTTCTGCACAGCCAGCTTCAGTAGGAGTAACTTAAATTGATGTTAATAGTGCTTTAGCTGAGAACTCAGGCAAACTCTAAGACATGAAACTGTACCCTCTCTGCATGTGTACGAGGATTCCAACATTTTAATTCTATCCTATTCAGCTGCTCACGTTTTTGCTCTGAGTAGTACTCTCTTAATCTCTTTAATTCTGTGACTTCTTTTTTGCATAATATATTAAAAGCCAATTGTAATAAGATATGACCCTTTTTTCTTTGACAGAACAAAAAGAACTTAGGAATCTGCCAATATTAGGTAAAACATTTTGCTCCCTATAATTGCTGTACACAAAATTCTCAACAGGCTTCTCATTCTGAATATACTTTAAATTCTCACTGATAGGTGACTTCATCAATGTCACTATAAGAATGTTGTTTGGTCTCATTAAAAAAATAAAAGGGAAGAAAACCAATATTCTCACCATACTTCCTTCAGTCACTGATTTTCAGAAGCTATTAACAGGTCTCCAAGTCTTACTTTTTCACTTTCTTTCTTTCTGATAAATAGGCTACAAGTATTCAAGGAGAAGAGTCCTGTTCGTCTAAAGCTAAGTTTGAATATACTTGGAAATTGAATGAGCTGGTATGAAAGAAACTAAGTTGGATGTTGTTTGTTTTGTTTTTTTTTTTTTTTTACCTCAAGGAATATGCTTCTCACAATAAATTGTGAATAGCACTTGTTAGACTGATATGAGAACGCATTTATGATCAAAACATGCAAGCAGAGAGCTAGGTATTTTGGCATAGTAGAGGGCAGCAGTTGTCCTCCGATAGATACTGAATTATGTTTGAGCTGGAGACAAATGGACCTTCCAAATCAATGCTTAGCTGATTTATCAGACAATATAAAGAAAGCCTTATCATTTTTACCATGTCCAATATGTAGATAAATAGCTATGTCAGAATTCTAAAATCACAGGAGTCCTTCTCTTTTAAAACTTTTTTTTATTTATTAGGAGTAGTTTCAGAAACATTTTCTAAACCATAGGTCCCATTTCTCAGTCCTGATGTCAAAACATGAACAAGGAACCTACCTAACATTACTGAAAATATTATTGAATATATCAAATGAATCAGAATAACAGAATATAAATATTAGATGAAAGAGATGCATGAATAGTATAGCTGTATAAAAGAAAGAGAGAAGAGTCTTAATACTTCACATTCTCGTAAGTTTTAATAGGCTGGGAAACACTACTTATGCAGCTGGCCTAAAAGCTTGGCCCATTCTCAAGATACTACAGGTTGAAGGGGACGAAGGACTCCTTTCACTTGTGTGTGAAAATCTCTGCACAAACATGAGCTCAGTGCCAGAAAAACACTGCCTTATGGCAGAGCCCTGCTTCAGCACCTACTCATTAATAAAAAGCTGCATTAGAAATGAGGTAAGCGGATGCTTTTCATTGCATCCACTTTGCATTTTATTAGGGGGCGGAGAGGCAGTAAATGCAGAAAAGTTTATTTCCTATACAAATCCCCAAAAAGAGTTAAGTGTGCTCTGTGTCTTATTAAAACCCTACTCCCCTGATCATCCCACCACATGCATCATTCATTCTCTAGCCTTAGTGCTTGCTTTGAGTTTAGAGTTCAAACTGAGTTACAATGAGGAATTTCAGTTAGGGGTTTATTTCTCTAGAAAGTAGTTTAACTTCTGTTGTTTAACTGAGGGTAGATGTTATCAAAGTTAGTTAGTAAAGAGCAGAATACAACTGAAGAAAGCCTTCCTGGAGAGAGGAGCAGAGATTTTCACAC
>VYZW01014058.1:3034-31564 GCA_013401315.1 Balaeniceps rex | reverse complement strand
CCTCATTCCAATCTTACGTGCAGCTGTGTGATATGGCTCTGTTACACTTGCCTGTGCTGGTGTGGTGCCAGACATAGTCTGAGGTTTTTCTTTTCTGTGTTGGATTGACCTTATCAAATGGCCGGGAAGGGAACTCTGTTCCAGGTCAGCTGCTCTGGTAGAATGCTTGGGACAAAGCTTTGAGAATAGGTTGAGATGCACATTTTATTTTGTAGGGCACTTGCTCTGTCAAAGAGGTTTCCTGGTACCCAAATGAGTGACTCAGTGATACATTTTATATGAATAGGTATGTGCCAGTTTGCCTGTCTCTGAGAATGGCCTATGGAGAATCAGACCCATCTATCTTTAGCGATATCTGTGTCACTAGACATGTTGGACAGGCTTAGCTCTCAGAATATGGTTCCTGAGTAGCATTTGGTATTAAAACATACTTGTTCCTTCCTGGTAGAAATTTCATGAATAACAGAAAACAATCCATTTCTCTTGAGTGGTTTATTAAAACCCTTGGTAGCACGTAAGCTTGGTTCTAGTGTCTGATCTATCATTAAAGTCCATAGTCTCTCTTCTTTTCTTCTTTCAATAAAAATTATTATTGGCTGTTTCTTCATGTAGGAGAGTTGGAGACACAAGCTCTCATGACTGATCTTTCTTGTGCTAAAATTGTGTGGTCATTGATCCAGAGCTGTTGGCTAGATGGTACCAGAGTTGTACCTAAATGGAAGACCCACCTTGTTTTTTCCTTCTCTCCCCCAAATGCTACAGGCACTGACAGCAGAAGCAACACTGCCTGCACTGGATTTTAAATGTCTTTCTCCTCTTTTGAATAGAACATAGCTCTTTTGGAAAACATTTCAGTGTCTCTTCTGCGAAGAGCTTGGTGATACCCATTAAAAGCTGTCCCACTGAGTTACAAACAGATTCTGTTTTCTGTGTCTTCTATGATAACACTGATTGCCTGTGCAATCCCCTCCCTGAAGTATTGTGGTTTACTCTCTTGCAGACCACCAGCTACCCTTTCAGCATTCCTAAAGTTTGAGGCCAGGGGAGCCAATAGTTGGAGTTGTAGACACGCTAGGTGATCCATCATGCCTGAGCTGTCCAGGTAAGAAGCATAGCCAGAGCAGTTCTCCATGTCTTTTTTTTTTTTTTCTGATGGCTGAAAACTGCCGACAGAATTAATATGTATACATGAGCAATGATTTGCAGGAAAATGCAAGGCACCTTACCTTGAGATTCTTTGAGCTATGTGTTGACAAATGCATCTCCTCTTCTACAGAGTCCTTTGTTCTGGATCATGGTTTGAATGCAGTAGAGTTGGAGCACTGTAGGAAGGCCCCATCCTTCTATATGCGCTGGTTTTTCATGGAGGAGGCAGGTTGTAGGCATGCCCTGGGAGTTGCTGCTTGAAAACCCAACTTCAGCTTGGATGTTCAGGGGTTTAAATCCCCACAGGACCCACAAGAATATGGGCGATGTGTTAGAGAGTCTCCAGTTGATGTTGAGTGACCTTCCTGACTTAGTAATGCTCTTGGCGTCTCAGCTGTGTCTGATTCTAGAGAACTGTGTTTCAGATAACCACCCTTAATGCCCTTTTACCTTTATTTCATTAAACCATGCTTTTCTTCTGTGTTTTCTGCTCTAAGGCAGCTGACCAATTTGTATCATTTTTCTTTTTTGCCTGGAGCATTAGATGGGTTTGACCTGCATCCTTAACACAGTGTGACACACTGGTCCATTTTGGAGTTCTTCACATTTTAAGACCCTCTTTTTAACTGATGGGGACTAATTAAGAATTAAATGTTCAGTCCTGCTTGGGAGAAAACTTCTGGACTCAGTTCATATATTATCATGCCTTTGGTTGGATAAACTGTCAGATCTCTGCTGCAATACCACACCTTTCCTTCAGCTATCTCTACTTTTTTTTATTATTATTAATTCCTTCTATATCCAAGCCCAGAAGAAACACATTTTTAAAAAGAGTGTTGAGTTATTTATTTCAAAGTGACTGTAATAACACTTTTTATTACTTAAATTCCTTCAGCTCCCTTTTGTGGGTTTTATTCCATCTGTACAACACCAACGATGGAGTTTTCTGCTGGTGCAGTTTGAGAAAAGCAACACTACTTTTTTGGTTAAGAGGGTTAGTCTTGCCTCAGAAGCACAGTGGTGTGTCCTTACTCCCCAAAGCTGTGGTGCCATCATGTGGCCATTGGGTCAGGTACAGGTTTTAATGTCTGTTCGGAGCACAAAAATGTGTGCATTCCTTCAGGAGTGCTGACGGCTTTGGCTTACTTTTTTCTTTCTTACCTGTGTGGAAGTTCCTTGGCCCTCTTGGATACAGAGCTGGTTTCAGTATTGTTCATGAGCAGCACACTATGGCAGAACTACTTTCTTTACCTGGAATGAAGGAAACTCCTGGTGGCCTCCTTCCTGCTCATTGAGTTTACGATCTACCTACAACTGTTGAGTCTGGTCATAATTCTGTAGCAAAGGTCCTCCTGATTGGGAGGCCTATTCACTGCGTATGCTCATAATGATTTTGCAGGAAAGCCACTGAAGAGTCTTCAGAGGATAAGCTGAATTTACACTGCTGACTTGCAGACTGTTGACTGGTGGTTGACCTGTGTTCCTAAGCTCTGAGCTCCTGTGCTGTTTTATGACAGATAATCTATATACCAAGGACTTGGAAGAACCTTGCCTCTGAAAGGGGGTTCTGGATTCCCAATTGCTTCCCAACCAGCCTGTGGGGTAGTGCATCCCATGGGTGTCAAGAATGCTTCAGTACTTTTTCGTCTGTGAAAGAGGAATTGGCACCTGCCGGCCAGGACCTCCTCTGTATGCAGCCAGGTTGTGGTATTTCACGCAAGCTGCATTGCTTGAAGAAAAACTCTTTTCCAAGAAAAGCACCAGTCAGAAGCCAGCTTGCAGTTAGTCTGAATATCTTCCTCTTTCCCAGGCAATAGATGAGGCCTAGCTGCAGCCCAGCCCCCCAGGTGTTAACTCAGCAGTAGGATGCAGATCGGGAACATGCTGCCAAAGGACCGTAGTCTTGTCAAACAGCTGGATGCAGTACACCAAGGACCATCATTTCCCCCAGCATAGTGGGGACAAAGATAGTTTTGCAGTAGCTTGTTTAGCTTGGAGCATGAAGGTCCTTTGGCACTGGACCAAGTGTCTGTTAAGCCCAGGACCCCAGTAGTGACAGTGGAGTGGTGGATGATTATGGGAAGAGCCTAAGGATACAAGAATAAAGTGACCTTTCTGCTCTCATCTGGCAGTTAACAGGGACTTTTTGACCTTAGAGGTTCACCCAGTGACTCTTACAGGCTGATGTCAGTCCACTCTCGGCTCATGCATTCTTCTCCTTTTCACCATCCTCACTGCAGGTGGGACCTCACCTGGAGATTCTCACCCCCACAGCGCTAACTGTCACATCCCAATTAACAAAAGCTGGGGTGGTGGCAGCTCATGCTTGACATTGCGAAGAGGGCTGGTGTTTGAGAGACACTTCCTGCTCAGTGTTTCTTATTTAATAAGTAGCTCTTGTAAACAGACAGGTCACTTGCATATCTAACATCCAGGTGACTTGCAGCCAATTGATGCACGGTCCTGGGCTGGCCCTCAGGTTTGTAATGCCTGGGTAGCTCAGAAATCCAAGTCCGCCCTCAGCAGATGAAATCTCCAATGGCACTTCTTTTACTTGCCCAGCTTGCATGGAGGCGTAGTTCCAGGCAGACTTGAACAACAGCTGTCCTTTCCAGGCTAGGCAACGTGGGAGAGTCGACACAAACTGCCAGCGTGTTTGAGCAGGATGCCATGTTCTTGGGAGCAACGTCACCACTGCTGCTTCTGCCCTGTAATGAGCCAGTAAAGTTTTGAGAGCCCCCAGGGTGGATGGCAGTGTCTGGTTTATTTGGGGACACAAGGTTCACCACCCATGGAAGAGCAACCAAACTGACAAGAAGAGGGCCCTGTGCTAGCCTAAGACATTGCTTTTGATCAGCCATGACACTGGTTTTTATTCTCTCTGAACCAACTAGCAAAAGCATTTAATGTCAACAGAGGCGAGCCAGGGCAGGTCAGGAGTTTATGAATTAACCTGTTTGTACTTCTCTGCCCTGAAGTGGCATCAGACTTCTCCTGTTGGAAGAGTATTTCTAACTTGCCCAATTGCTAAAGTAATTGAGAGGAAAGCAGCCTGCCTCACCTCCCAGCTGGGCTCTGGTAGCTCATCCAGGAAGGGGGTTTTGAGGGCACGGGAAGGGGTTTAAGATGCAATTTCCCTTTCTCTTCCATGTGTCAGGCTGAAATTTGCAAGTGAAATACTGTCACAGTGGTGTCAACATCCAGTCCTTAAGTGCTTTTCCAATGTGTACGTACATGTGTGCTGTAGCTGTGCAGGAAATGTGTGACTTGCTCCTGGGAATTGGGGGTGTAGGGAAGGCTCCCCACAAATGAGGGGTGCAGTTCATGGTATGGAGGCAACTGATCTGCTGTCCGCTTCTCTAACAGACTAAATCTCGCTGGGTAGTTGCTGGCAGTGTTTTATCAGTGCACAGGGCTGCTTCATCCTGCAATGATGCTTATGCAGAAGTTGTCCACCACCGCAGAGCCTCAGCCCATGGGCTGGGCTGCCGAACAAACGGCCCCACACGGCTCTGGGTGGACCAGGTCATTGCGTTATTTACACAGACTGAGATCAAACAACCTGTGCAGAGACTTGTAAAACCTATAAAGCCAAGGTGAGAAATGTCATGTTGAGAGCTTGCCTGCCTGCAGCAAGGGCAGACCTCCATTACTGCCTTGCCCTAAGCAGCTGAGCAGTGTCTCTGCGAGGGGCTGCTGGGGCGGAGTGCTGGACCTGGGCCTGTGTCCTTAAGTCTGATACTTTGCTTGCTAGCAGTGAGCAATTCAGGTTAAGGTTATATTTGACAGTGGGAAGCCACCTGGCCACTGACTGACCTATACCCACCCAAACTGGTGATACCAGAATTGAGGAGGCTGCCCTGTCTTCCTGCAGCTACCATGAGGCATGCTAGCAGCAACAGACTGTTGCTGCTGGACACAGGAGGACAAGAGAGTGCCCCTGGTAGAGCTGTGGGTACCAGAGAAGGCCCTTGGGCAGGGACTGGTGGGTGCTTGCATCTCCCGTAGCAGGGGCTGTGCCTCTCTGTGCAGCTCATGCAGGAAGCGCTGCTGCGCTGCGCAGGCAGGGATTGCATGAGAAACTTCCCTTGTGCAACCTACCGGCCCATGCGGCAGCCGTGCAATGTGGGGGAGCAACCGCACGTGCAGCGCGGTGCTGTCGGGGCACTGCGTGTGATGCCAAACCGGCCCTACCTGGGCCACCGTGAGGAAAGCTTGAGGGTTTGGGTTAGAGGATGGTAACTTGGCTCACCATGTCGAGCCCTGTGGAGGTTCTTGGGGCACAAAAGACACAGGCAATGTGTGGCAGTGCCTGATCTGCTCACTCAACATGTGGCTGGGGGGGCTCTGCATGTGGAGCATCCACAATCCTACAAGAGTAGCCAGCTGTTCCCCGAATTTAGGGGAAGATGTGACATAGGTGAGATGTGGCATGCAGCTGTACGCAAAAGGAAATCCTCTATCACAGTGGAGGCTCGGCAATGCTGATTGCTAACTGATGGGGGCAGAGGGAATTGGGGGGGATCTTTCAAGGCAGGGCTGCAAGGTGAGGAAACCACGGGGACATTTGTGTCCTTAAGCAGCATGGGCACAGGCAGGAGGACCCGGCCTCAGGGCATGAACAGCAAGCAGGATAGCCACCGGATAACACCTGGAAAATTGGATGGGGCCTTGCTAAACTTAATGCCCTCACCTCAGAATCATCATCATCAGGATCGCTGAGTTTGATCCTAACCACAACAACTGGATGCATCAAGTTTGACACCTTGGGGGCAACGTGGGGGGAGTTAAATGCTGATTGGGAAAGCTCTACACTCACCAGAGGGTGAATTTTGGTTATGGTATGGTTGGTCTCAGTTAAAATGGGAGCTGCTTTGAACCGTGGACTCTTCTGGGGTTGTTTTTCTTCTTGCAGGAAATCCTGGGTGTCTAAAAAATGAAATCCTTTCACTTGACGAGGTCACGGGGGGCTGGCCAGCAGCCAGGCACAGGGCCCCTGCACAGCTCTGCCTGTTCCTCTCTACGAGCCCATCGCTTCCTCCAGGACGCTTCTCTTGCATGTATTTCTGCACGCCGCGAGGAGAGGCTTAGATTTGCTCTTCTGCTCAGTACTTAGTTTGCACTACGCTTTGAGAAGGCCAGTAAATGTCTTAAGACCTGTTGCAGTCTCCAAATATAAAACCCCTTTTGTTGGGGGGAGGTTGATTTGACTGAGGCGCATGATCAGAGTCAGGTGACAATATTGGACACAAAACCAGAGAATAACAGTTGGGTGTAGGAAATCAGCTGCTGATCTGGTCTTTTGACAATCTGTGTTACTCCTCAGGGAAAAATGAGTGCCTGGCCCTCTCCCCTGCTTTGGAGCTTAACTACGGCGTGTTTAACAGGTAAGTCCTCCTGAAGCGGCGTTTCTCTTCGCTGGCTGAGCACGGACGTGGGTAAAGCCGTAACGGGCTTGTGAAAGCACCAGGCTTCACCCTCTATGGGGTGCTGCAGGGGGCAGGGCAAGGCGGGGGGAAGGCAGGAAAGGAAATAAGTGTTGAAAGATAGGCAGTGTTGGAAGCAGGCTGAATATGGTAAATATAAAAACTTGATTTTACAAGAAAAAAAAAGAGGAAAAATAGAGCCCTATTACTCTGCATGTTGAGGATTTGCAGTGGCCTCTTCGTGGCTTTATCTTAAGCCCCAAGAAACAGGATGCCCCCAGTGTGTTCACTTTCTTGGGGTGTTTTGGTAACTGGGTCTTTGCAAGAGAAAGAGCATATATAAAAATGCCTGGGTATTTTTGTAATCATGCCTCTATCTGCTCCTCTCCTTGTTCTTCTCATCCTTTTGTACTGCTTAGCTATTAAAAAAAAAAAAAAAAAAAAAAAATCTGTGTTCTTATACTTAATCTTTTTGCTACGTGGGATCTGCAAAACTTATTGCACTTCAGAGCACGTACCTTCCAGGGCAAGTCTGGCCACGTGCAGCTGGAAGCTCCTTGGGGTGAGGTGCTGCCCTGCTCCCTGCAGTCCGCCCGCATCTGGGGCGTCGGAGGCTGCTAGGGGCCCTGCGGCTGCCTCCCTTTTTGGAGTATGGACCCATCAGCCCTATTAGAACGATTTGCATTTTACAGAGTTCCTTGGCAAGGGGCAAAACTGCTTGGAGCAATTGCCTGGCGAGCTTCATCTTAGCGGCGTGCATCCAGGGCAGCCTGAGCACGTAACAAGGTACGAGCTGTAGTTTGGCACTCTCCTGAAATTAAACAATTTGGGGAAACTCTCCATTTCAGGAGCCAATTGTTCACCTGTTGAATTCACCAAAGATGATTTTTATCTTCACCTAGATCTGTAACTGTTGACCTGGTTGTGTTTGTTTGGCTCGAAGGATTAGCTTTGCAGAATGGCAGGCTGTACAGCTGTGCAAGACTGAGGGAATTAAAAATAAGGAGTGTCCATCCTATTTCTGCATTTTGTGAGTTCCCAGCCAGGGTCTGTGCACCTCGCAAGTCAGCAGGGCTGCCTGCCTTGTGAGCCAGGAAGGATTAGCTCTGTAGTTAAGAGTTCAGTAACCTTCCCTGACATCCTTAAGGCTCTTGGAGTGAAACGTCGTGCCAAGGCATCACACAACATGACCCATCCTTGAAGTGTCCCTGGAGATACTTTTGGTGATTCACAGTGCCCCTGAAAAAAAAAGTCTCTAGGAAGCAAAATCACTGCTCCCTGGCATAGACAGTATAAGTGCAGCAGAGAAAACGGTCTGATGAAGCTAAGGTTGTTTGAGTATTGTTTTTTCACACCTGTAATACTGTAACTGGTAAAACAAAACATCACCCATTTTTACTAGATGCTCAAAACTGATTTTTCCAGCCTGCCTACTTCTTTTTTTCTCCAGAAGTTGTTTAAATGAATTTATGAAGTACGGGCTACTGAAGGCTGTTGATGGCTACTGAAGTTTTGCAAGCAAGTCTTTAATGGCTGTTTTAGTAACATGTTATGAAAAGATATTTTCCATTAAAAAAAAAAAAATCCATCTTAACAGTACCACCATTTAACACCAGAACCAGCCAACCAATGAAAGCTTACAAAGAGGCAATATTCAACTAAAAATATATAGCTTAAAAAAAAAAAAAAACTAAGAAAATTCATCCAGCTGTGTGCAGTCCATGGTGTTTAAATCCCCTGCAGTATCTCTGGCTGGCAGAGCTGAGCAAAAGTTGGGGACAGGCTGTTCTGGGGGAGACCAGACTTTGATCCCAGTGGTCCTTCTGAGAGCTTCTCCCAGGAGAACTTGACAGTGCCCTTGACTCACTGCTAGTGTTTACTTTAAGATCAGTTTAATAAAACTTGGGACGGACTCAGCTTATTGCCAGACACGAGGACAGAGAAGCAGACTGACTTCAGCCCTTAAGGCAGGTGAGTCAGACGAGAGGAATTGTGCATCTCAATCCTGGGTTGAGGCATGGCCAAGGTTGCAGTGTCCTCTGTGGGTGTTGCAGAGCTGCTCTCCCTGCCTAGGACCAACGCTAACGTCTCCAGGTCAATTGGATTTGGGCCTGGGGCAAAAAAAAAAAATGCCACAAAATGATCACTGTTAAATGCAGCATCTCTGTTTTGGGGGCTACAGCAAGAAAGTGTGGGCAGTGGCCCAGACAGCCGGGTGCTCATCTGCTGCATTACTCAATGGTTACAGAAAGATGGGGGTTCCGCACTCAGTGGAGTACAAAGCTGGCAGTATGCAGGAGGAGGGAGCACTCCCAACAAACTCGCTCCACGTGATTGCAACTTTGTAAGGACTCTTTTATTCAGTGTCGTGATCTCGCTGTGGAAATTTAACTAGAATTATTAGTCAGCTTGGTCTGCATGTTGTTGTTGTTCACACCATGGCGGAGCTAAGCCCTTGTACCTATGGTGCTTGGCCTCATGTGGTGTAGCCCAAATTGAGAGAGAAATCAAAGGCTGGGGGAGAGGCAGGCTTGGGAAAAAGCCTGCAGGGACCTGGGGGTCTGCAGCCACCCGGTGCTTGTGCTGTCACCACTCAAAGGTGTCTCCAGCTTCTCATCCTGCTCGTGTCCTTCCTTGTCCACATCTTGCCGTCGGGTGTCAGTTGTGCTCTTTGGGCTCCTTGAAACCCATAAAGCAATTTCTTAAAATAGTCCTTTTATTTTCCCTGCCAATGGCCACTTCATTTCAGCAGGCCCCCTTGCTGTGGTGGCTTAGCAGATGTGTGCTGGTTGTGAGCGTGTAAACACCACGCTATCAGCCACAGTCGCATACTGATGCTGTACGAAGTTGGATGTCTTCAGAAGCTGTGGTTATTTTAAAGCCCTGCCCTGAGTTTCTGACCCAAGCTGATGTGACATTTGCTGTGGCAGGAGCTGGCTATTTTGTTTTTGCTTTGCTTCGTTTGCTTAGTACCACAGTGCTAAATTAATAGCAACTTGCTGCTTTTCATGTTTAGTTTTGTGGATCTCTCCTGCATTCGGAGACTGGAAGACATCCCCCATGGTTGTGTGCCGAGACATGGCTTCCACCGGCAGACAGCATTTCAGTCCACTACATATCGCAGCAAAACAACTTGAGCTGCAGTAATACCCCTTTTCTCTGAAGATTACAGCTGTCCCTGCTTCGATGGGGAGATTTCAGAATCAAAGCAAGTCTTGGCCTACGGGTTCCCTTCTGCTTACTGGATGTATCTGCAGAACAGCTTTAAAAAAAAAAAAAACAACAAAAAAAAACACCAAAATCCCAAATCTGTGACTTTTCTTTGCTGATCCCTTTAACAGAGATGGGATAAAACAGCCAGCTACTTGACAAGCATCTTAAATCAGATTGTTGTGGGATCTCAGGGTAAAATGTCTTGAGCTGCCGCTAACAAAATCAAGTGTTTCAGGCAATTCTCACACCCTTTTATCTAGGAGAGTCAGACCTCCTGGACATTGGCATCTACTGAGTTGTGGCCTCATGGACCCTCTAATTTATTTCCTTGATAAGTCTCTCGTGTGCCAGGGATGTTCAGATGCTGCCAACGCTGTTTGCCTCCTTGCTTCTGTATTGCTCTGTAGTGGACTGTAGCAGAAGGGAGATTCTAGATGTGGAGCAATGATACACGGGTTAAGCAGTTGGTAATGACCTAATGGGAAGCCTCCATTAGAGAGAGAGAACAATAATTTGGCTGCTAATTATGTTTTTTCTTCTCTTAGGTATTGCTTTAGGCCAGACAACCACCACCCAGGTCCCTATTGCATCAACACCCGTGCCTCCCAGTGCAGCCACCACCCAGGTCCCCATTGCATCAACCCCAGCACCTCCCAGTGCAACCACTACCGTGGCCTCTGCACCCCTAACTGCCTCTGCAATGCTCTCGGCTGGAGTGGCATCAACCACCGCAAACCTTGTCACGTCCACAGCAGTGCCGTCTGCTGATCCAAGCACAAAAACGCCTGCTCAGACTCTGCCTGCCACCACAGACGTGACCGTCCTCACCTCTGGCAGCACAGCCACTTCTCAGGTATCTACAGGACCGATGGCCGCATCCACCAGCACCCCAGTGTCCGCTCCAAGCATGACCACATCTCCTGGGGTCCCATCAGTAGCTCCGTTCCTCACCACCGCCAACCCCTCCAACTGCAGCAGAGTGAACGTGACAGCCTGCGCCCAGTGCTCCCCAGGGACATTTCCCAACGAAGGTAAGAGCCCATGCTCGCCCCGGCTCTCGTGTTAGGTGGAAAAGCGACTTTTCAAGGGAGGTGAAACAGGCACACGTTCTCATGTTGGAAGCTTTGACAGGCAGCAGGAGTGGGAGTTAATTTGTTGCACCTTTCTGAAGTTAAAAATTCAGCCTTTGCTGGCCACGTGCTGTTCATTGGTCTTCCCGAAGCTTCCCCAGTAGGATGACGAAGCAGTAGGGTTGTGGCTGCAAAGTGTAACGCAAGTGCAACCTGATTTATTGGCAGGAGGATGTTGTTTTGAGGTACAGTGCCAAATATAAGGACAACTTCCAACTATCCGTCTCGAATGTTCAAAAGAGAATCTCTGCTAAGAAACAGCCTTTTCACTTGGGCTTAAAAAACCAGCCGGTCAACCTCTGTTGTGGTCAGGAGTGCGTAATATTACCTTTTTCAGAAGTTATTTATGTTGTAATGTGGTTGTATTTTTTTTTTTTAAACATTACCACCTCACCCCCAAAAAAATCCCAAATAAAAAAATCCCTAAAATACAAGCCATGTACTTTTTGCTTACTTCCCCCAGCGCAGGGCACTTTTAAAGAGAGGCACAAGCAGCTCTGATTTAGGGTAAATCTTCAGGGGACAGGAGGCAGTTCCCACCACCCTCGTGTGCAGGATGTTCATCCATGGGATCTTCTCCTCTTGCCCAAGCTTGGTTGCTGCAGCACGAAGGACTGGTTCCTGCAAGCAGTGGGATGGCAGGTCCGACGTGTGCAGCTGCAGCAAATCCCGCACGATTACTCTGCGCAGCTCGGATTTGTTCTGTGGAGCAGAGAGGGCTCTGGAGCTTGTGTCTGGTGGGAATGTCGTGGTACCTGTGCTCACAGAAAAGCTCTTGCTGCTTAAGGCAGATTCTCTGCTCTGGGGTTTTACTCTTCAGTTCTGCTTCCCACAAGCCTAAATTATCAGAAAACCAAAGGAGTATGGGGTTTTGGGGTTTTGTTTGTTTGTGTGTTGGTGAGGAAACAAGGAAAACCCTCCTGGCTGCTCAAATTAAAAGAGGAAAAAGCAGTCATCTTAATTACCAGAAATCCATGTTGATCATCTTGTGGCTGTTCCTCAGCTTGCTAGCAATGCACAGCAGCATCGTTAGCATTAATATTACAGTTTTCTACCCTCTAGGACTGTCTTGCTGGAGGGGTTGCATCCCAGCACTTCTCCATTCACTGCAGTGACCCGTCCTGACAAGCAAAGCGGTTTAAGTCAAGTCTCCCAGTCCTGATCCTCACTTTTTGTTCCGATTTAGGCACCTTGAGCTGCTCGTGCTGTGCGGGGGCCTCGTGCGTGGACCCCAGTGGCTGCATCTCCTGCCCGCTGGGCCACTACCAGCCTCAAAGAGGGCAACCCTCATGTCTGCCGTGTCCGCAGGGGCATTACGCCAAGTAAGTGACTGAGCCTCTGGGCGTGGGGTGGTGGATGTTCTCCCTCAAAACACTTCCCAGCTGGCAAAATCTCCTTTGGGCTAAAGGAAAAGTGCTGCCAGGGTGGTTTCTCTGATTTACAGGCATTTGCATCCCCCAGAGAAAGAGGAGGTTAGGGCTTGCTGTCCCGGCACCCACCCACGGCGCAAAACACTCAGCGGCAGCAGCGAGCGGCCGCGTGCTCCCCAGCTTCTTGCAGGGCTCTGTGGCAAACTGGGTCAGGGAGGTCATTCACTGCAAAGCCAAAATAGCTACGTGCCTGGTAAACTAACCTACAAACAGCCCAAACCCTGGAGAGAGCCCCAGGCTGCCTCTGGGCTGTGCTTCAAACGAGCTCCCCGTGGGGTGGGGGGTGTGAGGGGGTGCACCTCCGCAGCGCTGCTGAGCCCTTCTCACCCGGAAACCCCGGTGGGGGAGCTTGTGCCGAGGGCTTCCCAGCAGCCGGCTCCAGCTCTCTGCAGGCTGCCCTTCTCTTTTTCCGTGGTCTTTTGTATGTATTAGGAGAGAATACGGGTTTTTTTGTGACAGAGGGACACTTGGGAGTGAAGTGTGAGTTCATCTCCTCGGCTTTCCTCTGGGATACCTCTGGCCAGCTGGCTTCATCTCTGTCCTTTGCCCAATTATTTTCTCAGTCTCTATTTTGTCGCCTCCAAGGGATCTCATCACATTTAACTCGCTGGCAACTAAAGCAATATCCTTAGCTGATACCGTGTGGAAAAGCTTAACAAGCCATCCCAGCCAGAAGCCCAACCTTGCAATTTGACCAGGCTGCCTTGTCCCGGGGACGCCGTGCAAGTGTCCTCTGGCTGCGGGGACACGCACACGTGCTGCTCTCTCCATTTCCCATCGGGTTTTCCCTTGGTGTATCCAATGTCTTCTGCAAGCAACCGGTGGGTTTTGTCCCTCAGGCGGCTGCAAGGGCAGGAGGGGCAGTGAGGGCTTCCCAGGACCACATCCCCTCCAGAGCAGCTCCGTTCGGGTCAGCCCTGGAAAGAGGGAGAGGGAACAAAACCCGGCTGCGGGGATGGGCAACCTGACCACGCAGTTTGTTTGCAGCAGCCCCCGAGTTTGAAGCCCCCAGCTTGTTCCTCCATGCTCCTGCCTTTCTGTGTGTGCTGTGAGGACCTGCCTTATTTTATCCCCCCCTTGCCCTCCAAGTCCTTTAAAAAAAAAAAAAAAAAATCAGGATCAGTCTGCAGGGCACAGCACAAATGGTGCTGTTGGGATGTCGGAGAGGGCAACGCAGAGCCAGGGACCAGAAAGGGAGGGTCAGCAAACAGCGGCTGGGTCTGTGCATGGCGGGGGGGGACACCAGAAGAAGGGGGTACGCGGGGAAGCGGAGGGGAGGGGGTCCTGTGGGCGTAGAGCGTGCATGGCCATCTCCATGGCAGCTGCCCGGGCCTCAGGGCTCCGATGGGATCGTTTAACATTTTTGTGGTATTTGGAGAATCTAGGCTCCCCCTGAGCTGTGAGCGGCTCTGGCTGGCGCAGGCCCTGTATTGGTTTGTTTTAAGCAAAGCATTTGCTGTGTTTCCAATTGATTTTTATTTTTTTTCCACAAAACTCGCTCAGCCTTGGGGTTTCCGAAGGAATTAAAGAGCGTGTCCTTGTTTTCCTCCAAAGCATCCCTGAGTATGTTAACAAATTCTTATACCCACATGCTTGTTGTTGGGGATTTGGCTCTGTTGGCGATGAATGCAGTAGCTTTCCTCTTTTTCTGCCTTTCCCTCTTTTCCTCCCCCTCCTCCCGGAGGTCTAACATATTACATCCCCTTTCCCACAGTCCCTGTTATTTAAGGTCAGGACTCTCACACATCAGTGCCCGCGGTTTAGCTCCTTTTTTTGACTCCTAAGTGACCTGACTTTCAACAATGGAGCAGCTTCTTTTAAAAATTGCTGATGGATGCTGAACATCAAGCACCTTTCCAACTCAATTCAATTTCCAAGCGTGGATTTAAGAGCCTGACTTTAAACCAAAGTTTTTAAGCCTGGCTGCAACATATTTTTCAAGACCTAGAATTCAGACTCAGAAACCCGTCCCTTTCCATACGGCCCGCAGGCACAGGGCATCTCTAATGTTAGTGAGACAGAAAACTTTATATTTTTTTAGTGGACCTTTAACATTCAGGCGAGTTCAAATTGCTGTTTTTCTGCCTGACCTCCTTCATGATAATTACTCTATTTCTAGGATTGTTAGTGAAACAAAGAGTTGTGCTCTGCTCTCTCCTCTTAAAGTGGATGGAGGCTCTGGTGACCTAAAATAGCACTCACCCCTGCTCCCTTCCCTCCTAGCTTCCCAGGCAGCACGGCATGCCTTCCCTGCCCGCCCGGCCATTACGCCAACCAGTCTGGGGCTGCAGCCTGCAGAGCATGTGAGAAAGGTAGGCTTTGATTTGTATTCAACCCAAATGCATTTTCACCAGGCTATGCGATGCTTTTTCCCATGGCCAGATGCAATTACCAGGTAACTTAAAAGCACCGGAGAGTAAACAGGTTATTTTGTTCAGGCTAAAAATAGAATAGCAGCTCTCTTCCCATTCTGTTATTGACTTTCATTAAAATGAAAAGAACAGATGTCATAGTCACGCTTCTGTTTGCAACAAGCTAATACTAACACTGTAATGAAAGCCTTCTCCAGAAAGTCAGGAAAGAAGGCTTATGAAATTCAGTTGTAGCGCAAGGGGGAGGAGGGTGTCAGGAAAATAAAGTATTCCCCTATTTTTAATGGCAAAAATGAGTCTAAACCATCTTTGTTTTCAGTCAGGCAATCTTCTGCAGTCTGAATATTAAGTGCAATACTCTCCTTATTCCCCAGACGTTAAAAACTGGGTTTTCAGCGAGCTGCTTTGCACCTGGCTGCTGCAACATGAGCCTGGTACAATGTGTTCGCAGACAGTGTAACACCACCTTCAAAACAGCCTAGCATTTACTTATGCAAAAACCTAATTACCACATGCAGTGCAGCAGCTATTCTGTACACAAATTAAGTGCTGCTCATACATGCACAACTGTTCTTTTGAAAATCTGCCCACCAAACTGTTTGGCTGGTACCTAAATCTTGGCTATCGCTGGCTAAGTTTGGGAGGAAGAAAGTCTCGGTGGTGACAGCGCTGCGGTCTGTCGCTCCCTTTACTCAGCAAATTTGAACGCTGTGTTAGACCACAGAGGAGTCCGTGGGGGTGGCCCCTGAACCATGCGATTATAAATTTAAAAAGTTCCTTTTTCTCTTGCAGGGAGAGGGAAGTTGTGTTGTTTTCATCCCGCTCTGCCGCAGCATGTGCTGCTTGTTGCAAGTCTGGGCTGGTTTGCAGGGCGTAAGGCAGCTCTTACCCACACCACTTCCACCTCCTCTCTGAACACAGGCACCTTAATTCTGTCCCATGTGGACCCATGGCAGTGACCAGTGTTGTGCATCACCAGGCACCTTCCCCAAACCATCTGAACTCCCAAGTGGTGTTCTCCTGCCTTTAGAGGTTCCCGTTGGCGTGGTGGGGACTCACAAACCGGGTCCTGCCTGCCCCCCTGCCCATGCCATGGGCGTTTCAGGGCATTTCAGTCCTTGTTGTGCTTTGGGGAAGGGTCTGTAGGTGTCCTCCTGCCCTTCATGGTCCTGGTGGTGCAGGGAGGGAGAGCGAACTTTGAGAACAGATTGAACTTTGAGAGCACAGATTGCTGTGCTGAGCAGAGCCATCCTGGTTGGTGGGTCTTGTGTCCTTCCCTTTGCGGGGAAGGAGATGCACCCCAGACCTCCTGCGATGGGGGAACTGCTGGAGGGGCTGGGGTGACCAGAGGGGCTCCCCCTGGCCAGAGACCTGCTCCAGCTGAATAACCCAGGAGTCAGCACTAGGATCGCCTATTTCAGCTTCATTCCAGTTCAACTTGTCATGCTGGGAAGGTTGACAGGTCTCTCTGTCTCCCTGGTGGGGTTTCGGATGTGAGAGTGACACCAGGGAAATCTGCCCGAGCCCCCCAGGCTTCCCTCAGTGTGGCAGAGGTTGTTAGGAAACTTTTATTGCTCTTTCAGGGCTTTTGACAAATAGAAGACCAAACATCCTGAATTAGCCCATGAAATGCCACCTGAAGCGTGTTGTGGGGAGTTGATTTGGTTGCTTGTAAAATGGAGATGGGCAAACATACGATGATGTTGGGGCAGTGATGGTGGAGGAAAGATCCTGAAGCCTTACTCTTCTCTTTTTCAGGCTATTTTAGCGCCAAGCAAAATGCATCTTTTTGTCTACCTTGCCTGCCTGGATCATTTTGCAAGTAAGAAGTCTACTGGTGATGCTGGCCATCAGGCAGGCAGGGAGGGGTGGGGTTTTTTTAGCCACTGAGCTAGAAGACCCGACGTAGTGGCCGAAGGCAAGCCACCTGCCTTTTCAGCTGTAGGGACACTGGTGCTGAGCCCTGATGAGAGAGGGATGGTACGATGGAGGGGGGGATCCTGGCTGGATGTGGAGGTACCCTGGGATGAGGTGGTAGAGCACCAGCTTGCAGCCCACCCCTGCCATCCCCTCTTGCCGATGTCGCTGCGTGCATGGGCGTTGCACATCACTGCTAAACAAAGAGATGCTGGCACAGGGATGGAGCCGAGCGTCGCTCTGGGTTTTGTAGATTTAAGCTGAGCTGATGGTTTGTTCATCCTGAGTTGAGATGTGCAGAAGGCACTAGCTAGAGTACCCCGGCTGCACTGTCACCTCTGGGGTGGGAGAGGGGGCCTGGGAGAGGTGCTGGTGGGGTACCTCGCGATGGGCTCCACACCCTGCCGTGCAGGGATGCCTGCGTGGATGTTGCAGCATTTATATTCAAAGCGCGTGAATTGGCGTGTGAATACTTGACCTTCCTTCTGCCCTCGCTTGTCCATCTTATGCAGCAGATCTCTGCTGAAACTTGATTAAATCGCCACAAGACCAGATCCAGGGCTTACCCAGCTGTGTCTCCAACCTCTCTCCCAACTCCCTTCAGTACCCCTTGACCAGTTCCAGCCAAGTTTGCTAAGGAATAGTGACTTCTGGGATAGCAAGTTCCTACAAGTTTCATGCAAGTAAGCAACCAAAGAGAGGACAGAAATGCCATCATGTACCCAGCCCTAATTAGACATGGAGAGAGACACTGTGAATGCCCACAAAGCGGCAAAAGCTTAGTTCCTGGTAGACCCTGGAGACTTCAGTCTGTGCGTATGTAAGAGAGCTGGCTTTGGTGGGCTGGGCTGATCTTGGGAGTGCTTGTCCTGCAGCATTGTCTGTCTTCTCTCCCGTCCCCAGCACCACCAGCTGCACGGCGTGCCTGCCTTGCCATGGTGGGCAAGAGGCTCTTCAGGAGGCATCGGAGGAGTGCACGCCTTGCCCACCAGGTGACTTCTGCAGTGCAGGGTGGGGGGCTGTGGTAGCCCGGCTGGGAACGCACAGCTTCAGCATCAGAAGGGACAATTTCTTCCCGAGACCCGTCTCCCTTGCCCCAGCAGACCCTGGGGACGGGGTTGCCTGAGGCTGGGAAGCAGCAGTGGCAGAGGGGACGGTCAATGAGGGGAGCTGAGGAAATGACTCCGCTCCTTGCGTCGCTGTCTTAAGTAACATCAAACCGCAGCAGCGAGTCAGCGGGTGGGCAGGCAGAGCGTTCCAGCTGCCTCTGCAACCACCGGTGGCGAGCCTCCTCTCCAGAGCCAGCACCAGGGATTTCTTGTAGTCAAGTTGTGTTTTAAACATGCAGAAAAGCATTTACCACTTTGAGACCCGGGACTTCTGTGACCCATCATTCCCACAAAGCTTAGGAAACTGAGCCGTGCTTTCAACTTTGCTCAGCAAGTTTCAAACATGTTTGAATCCAGAATTAGAGAGGATGGAACACTGCTGACCTCCAGCTCCAACCCTCCCTCTGCTTTAAAGCCAGAGCTCACTACTAAACTCACCTCCCACCGCACTCCTACTCGCACTTACTCTGTTTGCCAAGATCTAACCCCAGATATCCTTTAGTCCCTCCATCCCTGTTTGTTCTCTTTCCTGCTCCTTTGCCACCAAGCAAGGACCAAAGTCCAGGCTCAGCTTTTGTTATGCACATGAAGTATTTAATGGTCTTTCTCCTTGTGGCTTTGAAAGCCGAATCATCCATATGCAATTGCAAAGGCCCCGGGGTCTAGTCCCAGATCTTAATTTTGTGCTTATTTGCTATTTTAGGTATGTTCAAAGGTCCCAGTGACAACAAATGCAAGCTCTGCAGGACAGGAGAATACCAATTACAGTGGGGCAAGGAGAGCTGTGACCTGTGCCCAGAAAATCACTACTGCCCTGTGAGTCTCCATCAGCTGGTTTGACAGCCTGGGTTAACAAAAATAGCTGTCCTGTGACAAGCTAAATACACTTCAATTAACACCATTTTTATCTGAGCCAATTTCCTTTTCTTAAACGTAGACAGAGCCCTGGTGGAGGGACAGAGCCCTGGTGGAGGGAGATGGTTAAAATTACGGCACTGGGAGTCTGGCTTTGTGCCATCCTTGGAGCTGCCTGGTCTCCCTGGGCCATCAGGGGAAAGTCAAAGGATGGTGTATCCATCAATGAGGGGGTTTGATGTATGGACATGCTGTGTAATGACACGTTCTGCTCTTCACCCTACTCTGAGTAACACCACAGGGGCAGACAGGCTGAATTTAATGATGGCAGGTTCATTTCTTAGGTTATTTTTCTTGTTTTTTCAATGCTGAAGTGTCACCTCCCTTCACGCTAGTTACCTTCTGTGGTCTTCCCCATTTGCTGGTGCTGAGTTACTTCTTCTCTTGGGCAGAGCCCAGATGTGAACCCGGTCAAGTGCCCTCCCGATGCCTTCTGCCCCGCGGGCAGCGCTGAGCCGGCGTACTGCATGGAGGTCTTTTTCTACAAGGCAGGGGACTCCTGCCAGCTGACTCCCCTGATGGTCATTCTCCTGGCCATCTTCTCAGCAGGTAAGTGTTGGTCTTCTCTGTCCTCTGGTAAAACTAGACACCCCTCTGCAGCTGGGCGCCTTCATGTTATGCCAACAGTGTTCTCTGGATGGTGTATTTTATCTTTCTGGAAACCTGGATTTCTAATAAAGGTCTTTCTGGCTGCTTTCGATGCAAATGATAATCCTTTCCCCATTTGTAAGTAGGGATATTGCTGTATTTGCCCTGAAGGAAGGCTAGCATAATGCTGAATGTTTGTTGTTTGTCCTTGGGAAGCAGGTGTGTGTGTGGACCCCGAAACAGGAATTTCTTGGCTGCCAAAAAGTAGGAAAAAGGACAATTTCCTTTTGGTATGAGACTTCAAGTTTCCTAAAAGCATTCCTCCCCTGTAACTCTTGCCGCAGCATCCAGCAGGACGGGATGCTGTCAGCTTGCGCGGTGTTGGTTGTATCGATGCTGTAGTGCATCTTGCAACCAACACAATGAAAGACAACCAGCACCTACCGAGTATGTGGAGCATCCTTCATCCCAGATGCTGCCTGCTGTAATTAGCTCATTAGGGCAAGCCAGTGGGTGGATGAGCTTTTCCACCTGGAAGCTACACCATGAATACTCATTCCATAAGCATGGAAAGGAATAAGGAATTACAGCCTCATATCCATGGGTTTCTGTGTTTTAAGCGCAACAGTCCTGTGCCCCTGAAGATGTATTCTCCAGTCCAGCTCCCTGTTGTTAAAAGGCAGGGGGGAGATAAAATAGATGTGTTTATTCCCCGCAATGCACAAGAAAGAGCAAAAGCTCTTTCTCCAACAACAAAGCAGGGCTAGTTCTCATCAGACTCCTCTCTTGGCACCCGAGGAGAGGACTTGGTGGATGCACAGGAGGAGAAAAAGGACAGCAGGGTCTGGAGGAGCTATAGCTCTAGCAGTCCTGGTTAACTGCTCTTTTCCAGAGGGCTGAATCATAGAATCATTAAGGCTGGAAAAGACCCCTAGGATCATCTCGTCCAACCAGTCAACCCAACACCATCATGCCTTCTAAACCATGTCCCGAAGTGCCACGTCTACACATTTTTGAATACCTCCAGGGATGGTGACTCCACCACCTCTCTGGGCAGCCTGTTCCAATGCTTGACCAAAATGTCCCAGCGGGAGCAGATGAGGGTTGTTCTCAGAAGCCATGGCTTGGAGCTGTGTGAAAGCTCCTCTGCTGGCCCGTATCCCCTTGTGGCAGGCTGTAGCCCACAAATCTGCCAAAACAGATGCCATCTGAAGCGAGTATTAATTAGAAAAAGTAGATTAAAATGAAATGTATGAAAAGCCTGTCCACATAGGGACAACGGCCCATTAACCAGCATTTCTGATGAACAAGTCTGAGGGTCAAAGAACGGCATTCCTCAGTGAAGTCCTGCCTGTCAAAGAGCTTGCTCAGAAGAGGGGTAAAGGAAAGAGCCCACACAGGAACCTGCAAGTATTTCATGGCTGGTCTAACAGATCAATTGTTTACCATGAGACTGTCTGCTCATGCAACCTAACTTTGGACGTATTTGTCTGGCCATATTGCATCACAGTGACAGATTTGTGCTCTTTTAATCTTCCCTGATTATGCTTCTGCCAGAAACAAACAAACAGAATGTCGCAGTACTTGGTATTTGCCAATTATTTCCATGTCTATGCCCAACCTAAAAGTAATTTTTCCTGACAGTCCTGATCTCAGTCTAGACTCAAAGTTAATCTAGGTCAGTTACTTCTTGTGCTTCAGTTTAGGCGCTGTGCACAGCAAACTCGTTTCTCAGCAAGATCCTTCGGTGGGATAAGCGATGGGTAAGATGCCAAGTGGAAAATAATAGTTCCACAGAGCAAGAGTAAATGGGAGTAGGAAAGCAAGTTACTGAATTATTTCATTAAAACCTGCCGTTATTCTCCACAGCTTCCAGAGTAAAACTGAAAAGTCAAAGTCGAGTATTTATTATTATAGCTAGCCAAACCTTTCTTTGTGCAGAGTATGTAGGAGGAAAAAAACGCCTTAATTTACCAGAAGAGACTACTTGAGTTGGGAAGCCTTAGAGCAAATGACACCTGACACTTTACCTTCCACTCTGAAAATAACTACCATTCCTTGCCTTCCAGGTGCAATCCTTGCTGTCTTTCTAATAATTCTGAGAAGAGGGCAAGAATATAGCAATAAATTGTTAAAGTCTCTACTGCTACCCCGAGGCTCAGGACGACATGCAGCTTATGGGGGGACCGAGCACACAGAACCAGTCTATGCTGGCTGGTAGCGTAGGACATGCTACCAACAAGCACCCCCTTCTTTTTTCCATGGGGCAATACAGATGTGTGTGTGTATGAGGAAAATGTTTAACCATGAGCAACCTATTTCTGTATAGCTAAAATAAGTGCAGAGAAATAAAAGTTTTTGAGCTGTGGCTACTTGTGCTAACCAACCCATCTACCTGCTGTACTGAAATGGATTGATGGGAAAAGTCTCCCCCTTCAATTCCTGGCTTCATTCACAAGTACGTACTTCTTTCCACAGGAAAAAAAAAACAGCAAACAATTGTGTCTCTCCCTCCATTTCAACAGTCAGCTGAACAAACTCAGTGAGGATTGACTGCTCCAGTTATTGAGGTTCCTGTGATACAATGATCATTCCCACCTGAGCAGGAACTAACATAAATATGCTTCCTTTTAAGCATACGCAATTATTTTCTTTTTGCCATTCTGAAAACGTCACCATTACTTTAAGCAAGGCTAAGTTGGGGAGCCCAAGGCTAAGGAAAGGGAGCCCAAAGCTTTCCTGTTCCTCTCAGCTGTGGGAAAACACATGCAACTAAAATAATGGTTGGTTCCTGGACAAATATGTCCCTTTTGTTTCCTGCTGTAAGATGGTGCTTCATGCCAGAGCTACAAAAGCAATACAGACCTTTCATCAAACCTGGCAGGAATTGTTTCTTTCTCCACCAAGCCACACTAGTAAGACATGAAACTGTGTGCAATCCTTTGGAGCCAAACAGAGCAGCATGCTGCAGCCATGGAGCACATTTTTGCACGCCTAGGAGATGTGCCTGTACTAAATCCATTGCTTAAATGCCTGTGCAAAGTTCTTGCGTGTGCTTTGTACCTGTTTTCCCTGCACGGAGCTGTGGCACGCCAAGCTTTTCCTGTGCAGCCGGGCTAGTTCAACCGTCTGGTTAAACTGATGTGATTCGTGTTGTACAGGGAAGATTTCAAATAGCGTAGGTGTTTGTGTGGCTGGTTAACTCTTCTCTTTTTAAAACTGTTGTTTGCTATATTTTCCTTATCGTGTTCTTTCTCACAGTGATGTTTAGCTTTCTGCACCTTACCCTCATGGCCATTTGAGGTCTCGCCAGCATACCAGGCACTCAGCAATGCCCGTCGACTGTAATGGAGCCCGCCCTAACTGCTCCATGAAATCAGTACCTGGGGTCTCTTAACCTTCCCACCAGCAACAGCCTCCAGTCTCCTACAGCAAAATCCATACATGTAGGAGGCGTGCTGCGTAACCGCAGACAGACCAGCCAGCTGTGACCCTTATCACAGCGCTGTGCTTCACCAGCTCTACGAGCACTAGTAAAAATAGTATCTACTATTAAAAGAAGATCTATGCTTTTCAATGGGTGGGTGCTGAGGTGGAAGCAGGTGTCACTTCTCACATTTGTCTCTTCACTGGGCTAGTGCAGCAGAGTCAGCTGAAGAAACCCATCTGGTGGGGGGTTAAGTGGTTACTGGCCTCAGCTGCTCATTCTCCTCTCCCCAGGGGAAGTGTTACTAGGTTTTAAAAAAAAAAAAAAATCAGTTCTCTGATCCCTCTCAGCCATGTCAGATGAATAAATGGACAGGAAGAGAGGTACATCATCCTTTGTGGTCAGACAGGTTGCCCAGAGAGGTGGTAGATGCCCCATCCCCGGAAGTGTTCAAGGTCAGGCTGGATGGGGCTCTGAGCAACCTGCTCTAGTTGAAGATGTCCCTGCCCATGGTGGAGGGGTTGTACTAGATGATCTTTAAAGGTCCCTTCCAACCCAAACTGTTCTGTGATTCTAATCTGGATCAGCAGCAATGTGGATAGTACCTCTAACCGTACCCAAACTCCACTGTGTGGCACCGGCAGAGCTCCCCACCTCCTCCCCAGTAGTCTCTCTGTCGATTTAGTAGATGGGTATTAAGTTTCTCAACTGGCAAAAAATTGTGGCTTTTCATGGGAGCAGCAAAAGGACACAAGCCTGATGCACAGCACCAGAGGATCTCAGCAGAACAGTAATCCATTAGTATCAAAGCAATTTTCTTTGATTTCTTTGAAACGCTCTTAAAAAAAAAAAAGTAGCTGCTGTCAGACATGGGACATTCCACCTATGAAGTCGAACCAGACCCAAAACTAAAACCTGGCTGGAAAAAAAAAAAGCAGTCAAATTCAGACCTGACCAAGCAAAACCAGTGACAGCTAAACGAACCCAAGGAAACAGAACTGGCAGGACTGCGTGACTCCAGCTCAAAGTCATTAAAGCCTGTAAAATTATGGGCGACAGAAAACTGCACTGTAACAGGAAAAACTGTGCTGCAAAGAAATGTCAATATTTTTGTGATAAGCAACGCTGTGAAAACAAGCCAAAGCACAATTGTTATCACCTCCATATAAGCTTAAAACATTATTTCCACGGAGTCTCTTAGGAAGTCTTGGAGCGTAAGTTTTCACTATGAAAGAACAACATCCAGTTCCCTTACTGCCATACCACGCTTGCCTACTATGTATCGTTTCACTTTTTTCTTTAAAGAAAAAAAACTGGTGCAAAAATAACTATATAGAGCTGTTTTACAAAAACAGAATTAGCAATTTCTTAAATAACTAGGAATAAATTTTAATATTTAATAAGACACTGAAGTTTCTCAAGCAGTCAGACATGGAATAATGTGACTCAACAATGTGGAAAAATCCCATTAATATGTCTTTCAAGATATTTTGCTTTTCCAAGTGATTAAAATAAAAAAAAAACCCTAAAAACTGACCATAACACAAAGCTATTGAACAAAACAGACATTTAATTTGAATATTCTTCCTAGATTGTATGAAAATACATCTAACATATTCAACTGAAAATTGTTTCCATGCTTGCTCATGTGATAACAACAAATTCTGAATTTGGCTATCATGTGCCAGCTTTGAAGAGTTTGCTGGAAAAGGAAAGACATCTTTCTACTTCGATGGGCAAGACACTAAGTACATAATTTAATGCCACATAATATGTCATACTTAGATGTTATTTAGGTGAATTTATAACAGAAAGTCTTTAAGTTGCTGAATGCTAAAAAGTATTGAGTTGCATCATGAGAAAGCTTAATTTTTCAAGACCGTTTTCCCTTGTATTTGAACAGCAGGAGAAGGAAAATAGTGGAACAACTTTTCTTTTGTCTTCTTTTAAGGAAACTTCAGCCTTTTTTCCCAGTGCTGCAGAGTAAGGTACAGAATCCTTCATTAAAAGACACCCAAAACCACCTTTCCTGAATCAGAAACTAAAATTCTACCAGACAACCTATGTGAGCTTATGGGGTTACATGGTCAGTACATATTAAGGGAGAACATGATCCACATTTCTTTTAAAGATCAAGCTCCACAGCATGTGATCAGCAGAAGGAATGAATTCCTAGCAACTCAAAAGCAAACTCTTAGTTTACAGTCTCAGTGATGCAAGCCTTCATCGGCCCAAAGACTCGAGTAGTAAAGAGCAGAGAAGAGGTAGAAGGAAGCAGAAAGTCAAACAGCCACTTGCTAAGATCTGTTTGTGTAAATTTAACATTATGAAAGGAGTGCTGAGAGGGATTGCTTTGAACGCCAAAGTCTTTATTTACCCACAGACAGATACAAAAGGGGTGGCTGTCCTGCATCCTGCATACTAAATGTGCTCCTGAGCCCACCTGAGAGGCCGGCAGGGAGTTGTAGGCCCCGCGACCGATCTTAAAATGGATGGGGTTACTGCAGCAGCGCCGATCAGTAACTATTTGAGATGGTGGCTTCTGGAAGTGGGTATCTGCCTCTCAGGACCTGGGGCATAACTGTTCCAGGGTGCCAGAGCTGTTACACCTATATATGAAGAGGAAAAAGCAACGAAACAACTAGAAAATTAACAAATTATAAAAGCAATGGAATGTAAAGGTAAAATTTTATAATAACTTATTTAAAGGTATTCTTATAAAGCCTTCCTTACATGGTATAGTATTCAAAGAATGGTCCCAATGACATCAAATTCCTTCATTTTGTTTAAAAGCGATGAGGAAAATCTTTCTGCTTTACTACCTGATCTCACTTTCCTCCCCTCAGAAACCAATATTAGAGAAACATATATAATACCATTTTTTGGTTTTGATTTTAGGCACAGGCCTATGCTTCAGTCCTGGTATAACACATATCTATAGCAGAGGGAAAGTTTCCCTCAAAATCAATTAAGAAATCTTGATTTTCTCCTTGAGTGCAAGGCTTGGCATACCACTTTAAAAATGCAAACATGTAACACTTCCCCCTATTTTGAACTGTGCTATTTTTTCAAAATTATTTGAAAAAAATTAACCTTCCAACAGTGTTTATAAAAATTGATTAAAAGAACAAAGCAGTTTGGTCACAAAATTGAAACCAAAGAGTTCAGGATAGGGCAATGCTACATTTAAAACCTCTTTCGATTAATATCTTCTAATAAAACCAAAGTTTTTACGTGTTGGGAACAAATGGGGATTTTGGTAATTCCAAAAACTAAATCTGCAATCAAATCCTGAAGAAATGCTTTGGAAAAAAACATACACTTTCATGATATAGCAAGGCTTCATTTTCAAAAGGGCTACACAGAGTTTCTGCACTATTAAAGGCAAACTAAGCTAGAACATACACAAATTACTAAATGGACGTGAAGGCGCACATTGTGTTTACATAGGCTAGATAACAATGGCACAAGTCAAAACTTACTTGTAACACTGCCTAATCACACACCAATGACATGCACTGGGAAGAAAACAGGTAAAGACATTTTTCTTTACCGTTTTTTCCTAGTTCTAATATTATCTCCATCAATACTAAATCTTGTATATTTATCTCACTGCAAGTGTGAGAACCTAACGGGAGCAAAGAATTCAAAACAGCTTTGCTGACACAACACAGTGGCGATAAGATAGTCAAGAGCAGAGCTCCTAAAAAAGTAAAGAATGATTTCAAACAGTCTGCCAAGTCAAGTAGCCAGTTTTACACAAACTTTATCAAAAGGAACAGAGTCAGGCTAAATTTCACATTAAAATTGTTCCTTACGTGCTTCTTCAAAAATCTGTTTCACTTTTAATTAGTTGTTTTGAATTTAGTTTTTGCACATTAGTCAAGTTTCACCTTCTGTTTCATTCATGGGGTTTTTTTTGTTCCTTGTTGGGCATTTTTTGCATTATCACAACGTTGAAATGCTTGGACTCCAAGCATTCCAAAGAAATGTTTGCCTCTGCGTTTTACTTGACATTAAAGAAAAAAAAAAATCTTAAGTAATTTTTTCAAATAATAGGTTTTGTAAGATTTATTTTTATTAAGACACAAAAATCCTAGAGTATTGGGCCTAGATTGCAAGACAATATCCCTTTAAATCCAGACTTGTGCAGCTCTGCAAGATCAAGTCACTTCTATTTCGCTGGAATGAAATACAGGAAAAAACAGTATAGAAAAAAATCTCTTACAATATAAGATTTCCCCTCTCTGGTACAGGGTGTGCCTTTCCCACCACGCACTATATTTCTTGGTGGAAGGATATTTAGAAACCTGTTTGTTTAGGAATCATTGGAGAGCTATTTTATAAGAGAACAAAGAAATTGTTATGGGTGTGGTTATAGCGAGATACGCACCTGGATCATGAATGGCATTCAAGCACTTGCTCAAAAACACACAAGGCAAGCAAATCTCATTGGGACCACAGACCAAGCCATTTCTTACTTAAAAGGACTTGAGAGCTAATAACTTCTTTCAAGGATATACTATTTTTAACATCTGTTGGTTGACAAATACTATCTCAAAAACCTATGTTTACGCCTACCTGGTTTGATTTTAACCTACCTCCAGTCTGAAAGTATTTTGGAGGGAACCTTTTACATTCGTAACAATTCAAGTGTAACTGTAATGCTGAGTAATAAGTTTGGTTTGTCCTGAAATTTCTGAACTATGCAGTTCGTTATCAGTGCAGAAGCAGCAGAAGACTGCTGTGGTTGGCTCAGTGGATTTATAAAAACAAAACAAAACAAAACAAAAAATCCCCCCCAAGTAACCTTTACAGAATATATGTAAAATTGTGTCCTTCCCTGGTCATATTCACAACTTATCTACAAGATAGTGTTGGCAGTAGAAACTGCAGTCCATGACTATTTGCATTCAGCTCTCATCCATCTGTTCCTCTGCTTTCTCTTAGGCTTCAACTTGTTCAGTTTTTTGCGGGGTTTCTCAGTCTTCTGAGTCTCAACAGAATCCACCCCAAGAACATGTTCAGAGCAGCATAACTGTCCATTCAACATAGAATTTAGTACTGTCCCATCTTGGTGTTCCTTGCAGAAAGAATTTGGGCAGAAGTGGCAGAAAGAAACAGAAGGTTTGCCACAAACATCACAGTGGTGCCAAGGACACTCCCACTTTCCTGCAATCAAAACCAAAGAGCGCATTAGTAGGGAGTAAAACGTGTCATCGTCTTTTAAAGTTTTGTGTTTTAGCAGCTGAACAACGCACAATTTTCCTGACAAAGCTAGATGAGGCGGCAACTACTGTGGCTGATCTCAAAAAATCAAAATGCTACATCATACTTCTAAAGCTCAACTGACAGCAGTGAGTAGCAGACTTGACATCCTTTCATTTAAATACAGCAGTGAACTCCAGCTAGAATAAATTATTCAGGCTTTACTCAGTAGCATTTTACAGAACTTGCAGGCTGGTAGAGTATCCAAACATCCAGTCAACTGCTGCCTACCGTTACAATGCTCACCTGTTTTTTACAAGTTTTACTCAGGGGTGGCTGATGGGCTTTACCTACAAGCTCTTTTGCCCCAGCATATTTTACCAGTCATTGTTTTACTTGTTTCTGGGATAACAGGCTTTGCCTGCTTCACTTCTTCATATCCCACCTGACATGGCTGACTCTGGAACCAGGTAACTCCAGTGGTATCTGGAACGGCAACCTGATGTCTGCTGCCCTTAACATTTTCCTACTTGCCTTGTTCCAGATGCTACTGCATCTTGGCTGCTTTTGGCTTGAACTCAACTGGCTTCATGCATTTCTTAGATGTAATCAACTTTCCTGTGACAGGGCCACAGTGCTCCTACCAAGT